>JASDQU011026649.1:0-21627 GCA_032191745.1 Picea mariana
GTATGGAAATAAATTGAAATTGTTGGGAAAGACACTTACCAATGATAAAATAAAATGAGCTTAAGAAAGACCAAATCTTCTTTTAAACGATATATGAGAACTCAAGCACCTTATTTGTATATCTATTTAGAAACTATTAACATTTATCAAATGAGATTTTCACAAGAATTCAAGGTTGCTTTCATATCCTCTAAAGGATTCCAAGGATCAACCTTAATAAGCACATAGTAAAGACTTCATCCTAATTCCATATCCATAAATGTAAGGATTTTAAGGAGATCCAATTATATCAATTAATGAAAAGACTTCATGCTAAATTACCTATTCTTAATTAAAGGTCTCATTTTTGTCTTACAAATTCAAAGGAGTATTTGGAACAACCAACAATAAATTAAGAAATCAATCAACCTACAGTTTCAAGGATGAGATAAGGGAAATCCATCTTATTAAACTACAAACAAGGACTTCAATGCTATCCAATATTCAATTTAGAATTAAGGAAACCCAAGTCTTCAAGGAGTAGTATAAAAAGGTTTCAATTACTAACTAAAATTTAATTTTTTGGAACCCTAGGAAGATCGAGGCTTCTTTAAGTAGAAAAGGGTTACAACGCTACCTTAAACCTTACTTGTAAACGTATGGGGAGTCAGTCCGATGGAACTATGATAAGAATTCAATCTTCCTTATCGGTTCATCACAATGTGTTATGAGGAAATTCATTTCATAAAATTTAAGCGATTGAAGGTAAGGGGGGTTGTGATCTATTCTCGGAAATTAAGGATTTTCATCCATCCCTTGCAACGCATTCGAATGTCAATACAACTACAAAACCATGAAGGAGAGAGTCCCATATTAATGATCAAGGAAAACATGAGTTATTATTTAGTAACAGAGTTGAAAAGAAAAAAAAAATGATCTTTATGGGGATGGAACCTCCTCAGCGAGTCAGTCCCCCAGGTTATGAATCGCCTCAGATAAATTCCTTAAGAGTCATGAACATCCTCGATAGAATAAGCTTATTCGATGGCATCCAGGTTGTTGGTATGGTGGAAATTAAACATACACAGGATGAAAATACAAATTCATGTAATGTTACGCTTTAGAGAGGTGACGATGAGCTTGCATAGAGTTACCGTCGGAAAGGCAATGATTTAAAAGCTCACAGTGACATGGATAGCTAAAACACATAGCAGTGGCAAGTAGTCTGCACGGCGTGGTAAAATATCAGAGTTCCGAAACACTAAAACAACAATGCGAATTCAGCTCCAAGGGATGGAGATCCAAATAAATAAAACTTTGGTGCTAATAATAACTTGAAATTGAACGCAATCGAAATGTTACCTTATCCGGACAGGTAACTAAGTTCTCAGAGAATTGCGAAATTGAAGGGCAGTAGGTGAGGACGGAGTGTGTTTATTAGATTCTGGAATGCCAAATCTCGGCGGAGAACGAGAAAATTTTGCATTGTGCGCACGTCTAGGACTGTTAAAACTCAAATCCGAAATTATAAAACCACACACAGAGAAAACGCCCCAAAAAAGTTTCATTAATATGAGGAACCTCATATCGTTTTTCCCTTAAAACAAGGATTCGGAGCTGGATAGAGTAATGCAACACAAAATATTCTCAGAAATTTGAAATTCGTTTGGTGGTTCAAGGGGTTATGAAGATATTCAGGGAAATACCCAACCCAAAGCATATATAACCAGCAATCCTTTCATTATACCACAACGCATACTACACATCAACGCAAATATAATAACCAGAACATATATTGACCACAACGCAAATTCGAAGTCAAATTCGAGTTTATTGACAGCGATCGAGAGTTTGGTTTTTGGTATTTACATACTTTGACTAGCAGCATGCAAGTAGAATCCAACCGATTGGAAATGAATAACAATGAACAAGGAAATTCCGTCACAATTAATTCAATTTGGAAAACGACTATGCTAGGATTTACTTTCTATAACACGCAACCAGCAATGGGATTTACAATTATTTCGATAGCAGAAATTTTATTACAGCTGCAGCGAAAATAAAAAAACACTATGCATTTATAATCAAATATTATTACAATTAAATCCATTGCGAAAACAATCGACATCATTGCGGCAAATAAAATAAACCATACACATGCAATCAATCTATTACAATTCAAGTTAATGAGATTACCATCACCGATGAAACTAGGTTTGCAATGTTCTTCGGAAACTAGCGATCTTGCTATCCTTTCGCTTGCTAATCACAAAACCTCACTGGTACCTCCCAACCAACGTTAAGGGTACTCTTCTTCCCTCTTAGCGCCCGAGTCACAAAGGGACCATGCACACAAAACCAAAATAATAATTTAGTTCCCAGCTTGCCTCGCAAGGTAAAGCCACCACTTTCTCTCAAGATGGCATCCCAACTCTCACAAGTAAAACCAGTGTGATTCATTTTCTCATCGAGACCATTTGTTTTATAGAATTTTCTCAATGACACATTCCCACTTGCACAATTAATTTGTTTTTTAATCAAATAATTTAGAATTATTTCCCCCTTACACTTGTCATCCTCTCCCCCAAGTTGCACAAGTAATTCCACAATTTAGTTTAATTAAAGTCAATTTCCCTCACATTTCCTAAAGGCGCTCCTTAATTCACTCATTTTTCTCTCTTTATTCCCCATATTCTCATTTAATGATTGATGCCTTAGTAAATCTGAGTTGAGTTAAAATAAGAGTTTTCTTCTAGTTAGACTAGTGTTAACTAGACTCTAGATACCACTCTATGCATACACATATTCTTTTATGCTTCATTCATTTCTTATCTTAAATTCCAATTTGGTATTTTCTGCACACATGTGTATTATATTAATTCTTTAGACTTATTTCATCTTCCTTAATTCTTAACTTGATTTACTTCATTCCCTTTTTATTTAATTTATAATTTATTTTTAGTATTCTCACCAAACTTATACTTAGGCTTAATTTTTTAATAGACTTAAACTTTCATTTGTGGGATTTTTAAGTAATAAATTGCTCATTAATTATTTGTATTTGACAAGGTATAAATATTTTCAAGGTTTACAATTATTCTTTTCAAGGTTTTCCAGGCCACCTAGATTCATTGACTCAAGTTTTATTTATGCGACGTGCCCTTCAAGATGCACTCCGTTCTCCAAGGGTGTCACTCTCCTTTGACTAGTTTTGGTAGTAGTCCAACCCTTGGAGTCAAAACTCCACTTGGGTGACCTTGTGAGAGACTAAGGGACTCTAAGGAATAAGGACCCCGCCTTATTGTGCACCCCTTAGAAATCTTCGTGATCGACTGTCAGAGTCTGCCCTCACGACATCGTGGACCTCTCAAACTAGGTAGTCGTTAACCTACAATTAGAGCCACGATGAGAGTTCTAGTAGGATGTGACAAGGACTCTACCACACCTCTCCCTCAAAATCTGGTATATGTGCATGGCCCCTTTACTCCTTATGTGAGTCATATTAGCAAGCATTCGTCAGTCTGCAGCCATCAACGAAACACTGTCAATGATCCATATATAAAATCATACAATAATCGATCATATGTCACATATGCATAAATGAAATACTCAAACCAATACAATCCACTCCTTGACTCAATCTGGAGTCCAAGGAGGTCCATTAATGCCATCGGCACCCACAATTTGCCAAGTGTCCTGCACACTCGGGGAAAACTCATCAATAGCATCTGTCAATACATATACATCAAATAACATTAAATCACAACCATCAACATCATCACAAAAATCCATAAGTGAAACAAATAACCATGTACTATAACTGGATCACTTGCACGCAAGTGTCTTCAAAGAATAAGTCGATAACATGTGCTCGCAAGAGTGGGATGTTACATGATCTTGTCTTGTTATCATTTCATTTATATAGCGTACTTGGGATTAGAGTTGATTTATGCATGTCATCCTGTATGTTGTGGTTTACCCCATGTCATAGAGTGATTTTCCTCATAACAGGATCTAACAACTTTACTTTGTCGCCTTCTTGGAGTTTATGATCAATACATTTCTGCAAAGACAAAAAGAAATACACATTATCTTGAGATATGAAAAATGATAAAACAATAATTATATTCTAATATTTAGCATATAATTATTGCACTCACCTCGAGTTCACTAGTACCACTATGAATATACTACACATTATTCTCGAGTTCAACGTTAATATGATCACTATCAATATTGAGATCACTTAGTGCATCTTTTATAACTCTTTTGATAAGGACTTGTCCTTTTCATCATGTCTCTTTTATAGAGTTTCCCTGCATGTTGTTTCATCATGCAAAACAAATATACAACATTCAAAAGTATGAAGAATGTTGTATTAAGCATTCAAAAGTATGAATAATGTAAGCAATAATTTTTTGTCAAAATGAACATTTTAAGGTGGAAATTTATGACAAAACATTGGGACAGATTAACTATCACAAAAAAAATTGATTACCTCAAATTCAACACCACTATCAACATTATCCTTTAAACATTGCTCGACGAGTTCTTCATGATCACTATGACCAATATTGACATGCTCTTGTGCAGTATTCGGAGCTCTGTTGTCATTATAAATGCATTTTCCTTTTGGCGACACTGCATGCTTCATAGGATTTCTCTGTATGTGGTTTAACCATCATGCAAAAAATATACAACATTTAAAATTAGCAACAAACTATGTCCAATGGAACTGTTCTCTTTTTCAAACAATGGAACAACAAAATTGCAACAAGCATTAGCAGAGATGTAAAAAAATAAGTGCAGAACATGAAACATTGTGATGGGCCTTCAAATCTCTTTTATGATATGACAGTTATGATATTAAAAGCATTTAAAGCATTATTTTACAAGAAATCATCTCATTGTCCAAGGAAGTTAACCTTACAATTCATAACTTTGGATATTTGTAGTCGAGTTGCCTTAGAAAAAAGTAGCACTATATGTCAATATTAAAACAAGTTAATCATCAAGTAACTCTCCATTATCTATAGTCATGTCTTCTTAGCAAAAATTAGCACTATATTCAATAACAGATAAAGGTTGAGCATTAAGCAAAAAGGGATACCACCTATATAGGAGTGGACATTTACATCTTATAATAATTACCTACATAAATTATCTCAATAAAAACAAATTTATTTATTTTGTATTGCTTATTTATGTATTTATATATAATAACATTGGACATAAAGTTGTAGATTGTAGAGCATATGGAAAAAATGTTCAAGCAAGAAATGTTTATGTGACTCCCCGCAATATTTAATGTTACAAATGCCACAACCATTGACACATAGCTCACGATTTTAGAATCATGATGAAGTCTTACATGAAGGAAAACACTAAGATCGGGTACAAGAAAATTTGGAGAAGGAAAGAAATGCAGGAAGAACAGGTGAATGAAAAACTCTCAGAGATCATACTCACAAGATTTACAGAGTTGCGAGATCATGATGAGCCTACAAGTAAAGAGGAAGATGTCGGAATTCAGAATAATGATCATGCAACAGAGCATGCTTATATATTGTTCTAAGACATCCAACTTGGAGACTCCTATTCAATGTGAATGTTGAAGAGGGGGAGTCTAAGCAAAAATTACATATTAGAGAACTATCTTTCGAGCAGATTGAAGTATTTGTTTGTGGATTTTGGGAAGGAAGATTCATAATGGTTTGATGGAAGAGGTACATAATAACTTGTGACAAATTGGTAAATTAAGGAGCAATATTCACATCCCCATGCAAGAATGAAGGGGTCATCTGGTAGTTATGAGGAATATCACTAAGGGATATATTCATGATTGTATAGAGGATTTCAAGCAAGAATTCAAGTAGAGATATATTCATTACAAATTTGAGATTATGCACTTGTTGTAGACTTGCATAGTTTGATTTGAAGAAAGAGTAGTGGACATATTTGATTCAGCTTGAAGAGCAGGAATATGCAATGATTAGTTGCAGTAGATTCAAAGAAACTCTCAGAACAGTGAAGTTGCATATTAGTCAACAGTGTGTACAATTGAGGAGTCATGGACAGATTTTGTGACATATGGATGGAGAGAAACCATCAGTAGGAGTTGTACTGTCAAGGGAAAATTTTTGAATGATTGATGTCAACTCAATGAAGACATGACGAGCCATGTAGACTTGAATTCAAGTGATGAAGGAAAATTGACATGAATGCTTTTAATATACGTCAATGGATTACAATAAGAGGAATCACCAATCGAAAATGAGCACCGAAAGAGAGGAAAGAAGGCATATACAAGAATCCCCACATTGATCTACACGACATCTTGCAGAAGAAGATAGGGGAAGAGGAATCATCATGGGGAGTTACCCTTGGTTCGACAAGACA
This sequence comes from Picea mariana, assembly GCA_032191745.1. NCBI lineage: Eukaryota > Viridiplantae > Streptophyta > Pinopsida > Pinales > Pinaceae > Picea > Picea mariana. The sequence continues at coordinate 6,379 of JASDQU011026649.1, forward strand.
TGTATTCCAATAGAGGACAAACAACTTCAGTAACCACTCACATAACCAGATCAAAGATCAACACACTGATATTTTAACATGGTAAAAACCCTACGAGGTAACATCCATGGCCCAACCAATGTGACCACTTGGAGAAATTTATTAATGCAAAAGAAAAATATTACAAAGAGATTTGCTAGAGAGTTTATGACAATCAATCATCGGCAAATGACTGTCCATGATCTTTATATAGAGATTATGGACCAATCAGGTGAAAATCCATGGATCGATGTAGTTGTTAAGGTCAAGGAGAATATGGAACGTCAGATCACTCTATGTCAGGAACATATTGTGACTACCATATTTCCTAACTACAAATGCATACTAATTCTTACTAAAGAAACACGCTAAGAAACACAGTTTTACCTAACGACACATTAGACCAAGTAGATCTTAACTAAATCCTAAGTATCTAAATATCCTAACACCCTTTTCCATTGATTTCAAAGGGGGGGAGAAAGATCAGAAGCATGAAGAAAGGGGGAGAAATCATGAAGGTAGGGGGAGCATTGGTCACAGGGGGATCATGAGTGTTTCCATCAATGCCAAAGGGAGAGATTTTTGGAAAATTGGTTGTCATCGATGTCAACTCTAGAATAATTCTAGAAGGCTCTAGAAGTAATGGGTGTATTTGAAGAAGTCTCCAAAGTGGTGCCCTTATGGAATAGATTTAAGCATGGCCCTCATGGGAAAACACTTTGAAGAAGTCTACAAGAATCCACGGAGGTGTGTTCATGAAGCCCAAAGTTGTTTGAGGAAAAATAAGATGAAGGACATTGCAAATGCATGAAAAACCCTCATACATGGATTGTTCTCGTCATGTCGTTTCCAACGGTAGGGGGTATGCCACATGGTTCCTCACAGTTGAGAAATTATGCCATCTTAAAGTTGAAGACCTAGATATAAGGATAAGAAGTTACAATTCGGCCCCAAAATTAATTAAAGGAGAAGATAATAAGTTACAGGGCGACCCTAAATTCAGGTAAAGGAGTCAATTGGAAAAGTATAAATACACATCAAGAACCTCTCATTTTTTCATCCAAGCAAGTGTGTGTTTATGGTATGGAGCTAGCATAAGTGGATGGAGCTAGTAGTTTGATTTGAAGAAAGAGTAGTGGACATATTTGATTCATCTTGAAGAGCAGGAATATGCAATGATCAGTTGCAATAGATTCAAAGAAACTCTCAGAATAGTGAAGTTGCATATTTGTCAACATTGTGTACAATTGAGGAGTCATGGACAGATTTTGTGATATATGGATGGAGATAAACCATCAATAGGAGTTGTACTGTCAAGGGAAAATTTTTGAATGATTGATGTCAACTCAGTGAAGACATGACGAGCCATGTAGACTTGAATTCAAGTGATGAAGGAAAATTGACATGAATGCTTTTAATATACGTCATTGGATTACAATAAGAGGAATCACCAATGGAAAATGAGTGCCGAAAGAGAAGAAAGAAGGCATATACAAGAATCCCCACATTGATCTACACATCATCTCGCAGAAGAAGATAGGGGGAGAGGAATCATCACGGGGAGTTACCCTTGGTTTGACAACACATGTATTCAAATAGAGGACAAACAACTTCAGTAACCACTCACACTATCAGATCAAAGATCAACACACCGATATTTTAATGTGGTAAAACCCCTACGAGGTAACATCCATGGCCCAACCAACGTGGCCACTTGGAGAAATTTATTAATGCAAAAGAAAAATATTACAAAGAGATTTACTAGAGATTTTATCACAATTAGTCATTGGCAAATGACCATCCATGATCTTTAAATAGAGATCATGGACCAATCAAGTGAAAATCCACGGATCGATGTAGTTGTTAAGGTCAAGGAGAATATGGACCGTCCGATCACTCTATGTCAGGAACATATCATGACTGCCATATTTCCTAACTACAAATGCATACTAATTCTTACTAAAGAAACACGCTAAGAAACACAGTTTTACCTAACGACACATTAGACCAAGTAGATCTTAACTAAATCCTAAGTATCTAAATATCCTAACACCCTTTTCCATTGATTTGAAAGGGGGGAGAAAGATCAGAAGCATGAAGACAGGGGGATAAAGCATGAAGATAGAGGGAGAATTGGTCACAGGGGGAGCATGAGCGTTTCCATCAATGCCAAAGGGAGAGATTTTTGGAAAATTTGTTGTCATGGATGTCAACTCTAGAATAATTCTAGAAGGATCTAGAAGTAATGGGTGTATTTGAAGAAGTCTCCAAAGTGGTGCCCTTATGGAATATATTTAAGAAAGGCCCTCATGGGAAGACACTTTGAAGAAGTCTACAAGAATCCACAGAGGTGGGTTCATGAAGCCCAAAGTTGTTTGAGGAAAAATAAGATGAAGGACATTGCAAATGCATGAAAAACCCGCATATGTGGATAGTCATCGTCATGTCGTTTCCAACGATAGGGGGTATGCCACATGGTTCCTCACAGTTGAGAAATTATGCCCTCTTAAAGTTGAAGCCCTGGATATAAGGGTAAGAAGTTACAAGTCGACCCTAAAATTAATTAAAGGAGAAGACAAGAAGTTACAGGGCAACCCTAAATTCAGGTAGAGGCAATTGGAAAAGTATAAATACACATCAAGAACCTCTCATTTTTTCATCCAAGAAAGTGTGTGTTTATGGTATGGAGCTAGCATAAGTGGGTATGTACTTGTGTTAGGAGGATTGACTATCTGAGCAAAGCAAATCTGGCTGAGGAGAAAGGAGTTCGAGGAGAGGAAGAGGTGACTATACTAGTTTTTTGAGGTTATCTGCGAGTTGCAGTGGAGCAAGGTGTGGATTTATGAGGTTATACATGGGTCAAGTGGAGCAAAGAGATGATATATGTGGGTCACAGTGGAGCAAAGAGAAAATGTACATAGGTCATAGTGGAGAAAAGAATGGATGTACGCGGGTCACATTGAAGCAAAGTGTAGATGTCCGCAAGTTGACAGTGTATGAGTCACAAATCTCTGAAAAAGTTTTGAAGAAGGAACCCTTACCTTAATTCTAAGGTTGAGAAAGTTATGATGATCATAGATCTGATACATTAGGGTTTCCTCATGATGAAAGGTATGTTTGTCTACATGTTTTGATGTATGTCATTGATATTTTGTTATATGCCTTGAGGCATATCTTGGAGAGAGAGAGTCTTTGGAATAAGTCTAGAGACATATGTTGGTGCTATGAGATATGGTGTACCAAGTTGTTACAAAATGTAAGGTATGCTTTCTATGTGTTTTGATGTTCATATCTTGGTGGTTATGGTATATTCTTAAGGCACGCTTTTGGCACATGGTTTAAGGTGTATTTAGGTATATTCTTTGAGGAATATCTTTTGGTACACTCCTAATAATACACTCTTACAAATATTTTCACATGGATGAAGTTGAGTCATCATTAATTATATACAATCATGACAACTAAAGAGGAATTTAGTGCACAAAGTTGAGTTTTCATTAGCGTATGACTAAAATATAAACTTGTAGTTTTGATGTATGGTATTGTAGGGGTAGGAGGGATTTGTGTGGGTGGAGTCACCTAAGGGTCAGCATGGGTCGTGAGTAGTCACATATATGGTGACTACTCATATATGGGTTGTGAGTTGCATGGGAACGTTAGGAAATCCACCAAGACTGGGTATGCTAGATGTGCTTCTTTTTTTAAATTAAATTTGAGATGTATCACTCATTTAAATTTACTGTTTTTATATAATTTTTAACTTTTTTTGTATGAAATCATTTAATTTGAATTGTGATTGCAAAAAGTTATAACCATTAATGTCATATAATGTTTAACACTTCTTTAAGGTGAATTGTTTCTTGTTCAACAAGATACAATATGTTGATTAAACGTGTTTCAAAACAAAAATACTTAAATAAATATGATGAGTGAAGTTATTGTGATTTGTATAATTATGTTTTTTTCATATATTCTAATAATATTATTTTAATATAATTATTCAGTAATAATAATAATAATAATAATAATAATAATAATAATGTTGATATAATAAAAATGTTATTTTTAAATTTTTGTTATTCAAAGATCACAGTGTAATGTTATACTATAATTGTTTACTAAAATCACAATTATTACTGTATTTTAAATTTTCCACATATTTTATTAATTTATTTCATGTATTATAATATATGAAATTTATTTAATTAAATTTAAAATATTAAATATAAAGAATAATAATAAATTTTGATTTTTTAATGAAATGGTTTCAAATTTTTAACTCTATTACTAACTTTATGAATATTTTATTATAATTTTATTAATTTTATGAATATTTTATTATAATTTTATGAATTTTTTACTAAAAGAGTATGTAAGTATTAGTTGAATTTTCTATTAAAAAATATGTTAAATAATGTATTTTAGTTGATTTTGTATTAAAATGCATGCAAATATAGAATTTGGTTAATGAATGAAAAAATCAATTTGAATAATTACTCTTATGAAATGTTACTTTTTCATCTATTTTAATAATAAAGTTATAATAATTATTCATTAATTTTATAATAGTTATATTTAATATTTTTTATTATTTAAAAATTACAATTAACTAACTAATTAAATGTAATAATAATAATGAATTTTAATCTTTGTTTTCAATATTTAGTTTTAATGGTAAAAATTTTAATTTTAAAATTAAACTTGAAACTTTTATAAAAATATTACTAAACATTTTATAATTATCATTTTAAGAATTAGTAAAATCCAAAAAAAAGCGAGTAAACTAAATATGATTCTTATTAGTGTAAAAATCATGAATCCATTTAGACAAAACCACCAAGGTATTCCTTTAGATCCAAGAGCCTAGCCCATAGATTTCATGCATATAAAATTGGTTGCAAAATTGGAATAGGAAAAATCCCTTTGTCAAACTATGTACTTGAAAGTAGTGCCACAGAAGTGGCTCCCATCCATATGGAATTGGTTGCAAAATTGGAATAGGAAAAATCCCTCTGTCAAACTATGTACTTGGAAGTAGTGCCACAAAAGTGGCTCCCAAACCACTTAAATCTAATTTCTAACAGATGCTTCAAGGACATAGTAAAAGTAACCTAGGGTGGAGCTCAACCAAAGCTAGTTATAGATAACATTATATGTAGAATGGGAAATTTGAAAAGTATATAAACTATTATTATACAACCTTCTAATTAATAATTTATATATGATTGTAGCTTGCTAAAGTGATTTGATTTTCAAATAATTTTTTTCATAATTATAAGCATTGTTAAAATTCTCCATTTAATTTGGGGTTTAGTTTGAACATTTTTTATAAATAATTTTTTAGAAATAGTTTTAGAGAGAAAACAATAAATATGGATAAACAATAATATTTTCAATTGTTAAAATATTTTCAACTCGTTTTTTTTTTAAATGTTAATTTATGTAAATAATTTTTTTAATGAAAGCGTATTGTTATTATTGTTTTTTTTTCTAAATTGAATGGATTTTTTTTTTCTTTTAATGATTAATGGAGCATATCTAATATAGCATATAAACTATTGATATATTAACTCTTGAAATTTCCTTCATACTGAATTGTAGAACACCTCCCCTTCATACTGAACTGTACAACACTTCCCAAGTCTTCATAAATAAATTTGTTATGGGTTAAAAAAGATAATAAGATTATTTTTTACTATTTATCATTATAATTATATTTTTCTTAAAAATAAAATAAAATAAATGTAAATCTTGGATACAAATCAAATTTTTGAAACGAAAATTCATCTTAACTTTATAACATCAAGAGAAGTCAGAATTGTCGGTTGTCTTCACACCTTGCTCAACTTTTTTCCTTGGTTTGAATACCCCAAGTGAGGATATGGATTGTCTTCTGCAACACTCCTTCTCTTCAGATGCTTCTATCTAGACGCATGGTTCACTCTTCTCCCCATGATTGGTAATGGTTCTTGTAGCCTTTCCATCTTGCGTTGTCTCTTGAACCTACTTTTGACCCATCCTTCCAACGATAAACTTTGTTGAATTCTCTATGCTTGATATTCTATGTCTCTTTTCACCCATGTTGTTCGGAACAACCTTGTGTGAACCCTTCTCTGACAGCTATGATGCATGAAGGGGAGCGCCCATATCCTTGGCCTCCTCTATCACCTAAATCATAGAAATTCTTGGTTTTCACCCAAGTTTTCTCTTCTTCGTCATAGGAACGATTGATACTCCAACTTCGTCCAAGAATACCAAGTGATTTTCAGAAATCACGGGGACTTCTTGAGCAACATAAAAGAAGTCCTATCCCAAGATCACTAAATTATCATCTAATGGAACAACCATTAAATCCAAGTTTCCAAACCAATCTCCCATCCTCACGGGTCTTGAACGAATCAACCCATTCACTTGCTTCTCTGAAGATTTGATTACTTTATACTAACAAGTGCTTGGCTTTGTTTCGCGACGAAGTGACTTCGCAGTCCCTTCTCCAATGAAACTGTGTGTTGGTCCCATGTCAACAAGTGTTGCAACCTTCCTTCCTGCTATCGTCGCATTCAAAAAATGAAGATGTGTATTTTCTTGGTCTTGTGGAGTGTCACCATTCTCTTCTCCATATCTAATGAACTCTATCAGTGCACACAATGCCTTCGCTGCTTCATCCAAAGGGTGTTGAGTCTAGATTATTTTCATTAGATCTTCGGGCCTTTCTTCACTTCTTCCCACTGGAGCTTCATTATTTTGGAGAAATTGACTCAACTTCATCTCTTATGGACAACCATTTGCACCATGGTTCATTGTACATAGAATTCTTCCAACGATTATGTCTCCTAGTTGTGAATCTTGTTGCTCTTATGTTGCACCAACTTTCGTCTCACTTGGTTCCCATCAAGCGTCCACCTCATCCACGAGTGCACTCGGTGATGAACATGAACCCATCTCCTCCATTCCTTCCAAATTATGCGATGGGAGAAAGTCCTTCTTCAAATTTGACTCATCCCCTGGTTGAACTCATCCAACCTGCCTAATCCTCCCTTCCTTTCTTTGGATAGGATTTGATGAAGTGGTTTCTTTGAGAGATATCACATACAATGGATTGTATGTCAACAAACAAATCTGGCTTAACTAGGAAGAGAGTGCAATCGGGCATAGTCTCCTCCTTCACGGATGAGCTTGCCTTCATGTCCATTCGTCATTCCTCTTCAAGATTCTATCTCTTCTCTTCATTGGGCACCTTTGTTGTCAAACATCCATCAATAACTTTGTTCTTCTAATTCCTTCTATATGCCGAACTCTCCTTGGATTATTCATCGACATCAAGCCTGTGAATCACCTTTCTTTCCATTGTTTCATTGATTCTTCACCTAAAAATTCTTAACCAAACTTTATATCTTTGTTCCTTGTCCATTTCCATTGTTGTGGATGTCTGCCACCAATCCGTTCGAATGAAAAAACGCCCAAGAAAATTTAATTGTCACCAAACCCAAACTTCGTTACTACTTGAGTAGAATGCTCTTCATAAAACGTGCTTTGATACCACCTGTCATGTGCCTGGAGAGCATGCGACTGGGTGGAGGAAACTCCCAACTCCCCCGAACATTGTGTAGAACCAACGTATTTTGTTCGACCAAAAAACCACAATGAAGTACTCAACCTGGGCTACACCTTCACCTACTTCTGTCATTACTTAAGATTTGTGTGCATTTCTTATACTTGGAATTATTTCAACAGTAAAAGAGATCATTCATACAAAGTGCAATAAGAACATGAATGTGGGAATCCAAACCAACCTAACACCCTAAAGCTTCTTTATAGACAAAAAAACAGTGTGCCAAGCCAATTCTTGTGCCACAATTTTTTTTTTATACAAGAATAACTTTCGCTCAGTTACACAAAACCTTGAATGAAAACAACACAACTCCCTTTGGTGAACTACCTTCTGTTGTGCCCTTCCTTGTCACCTTGACTACTAGAAAAAATGAGCCACTTCTCCCTTTTGATTCATAACCAAGACACTTGAGGTTCTTCCAAGTTTGCCTTGCCTCCATTCGACTTGTCTCCTTGCCTTAGCTGAATTACCTTCTCAAGACTTCCATTCCATGATGCCAAATGACTCCTTCACTTGGGTTTTATAGGCGCGCACCCAATGGAACTTCCCTTTCACAACAACGAGACATTACCCTTTTTTCGGTCAAGCTAACCTTGTGAATGGGCACGCGTCTCTTGGGTGAGTCGGTCGACTCACCCAAGCACACTTTTTGAAACTTGGTCGACTTTTCCAATTTCAATTTTTGGTACCCAAGTCTTCTTCCTTGGTCTACATTCGTCACACAAACCGCTCATTCCAACTCCCCTTGGCTCGATGAGCATCTAAGGTGTACAAGTTTCCCTGGGTCTGTTTCTCCTCGTTGTTTAGCTGAATCCCCTTGGCGTGCACTAAGGCACCTAAAGCATGGAGCCACTACAACCTTTGATTCAACATTCAATCAGTTGGGCGCTCATGCTGTTAGAGTTCCCATCGTCCAACTCGTTTGTCCTCAATCGTCCGTTTTTGGTGTGGGCACCCATGGTCACCATCGGGTGCCCACCCAAATCGCCACCTCCGTCACAAGTTAAGTCTTGGAAAGTTGTCTTTGGCACAAAATCTCTTGAATATCCCAACTCGCCTATAAAGAGGTTGGGTGCCCTTTGGCTCGCCCAACACATTGGCTTGACTCGTGGAAGGATAGCACATGCCCGATGAAAATCCTGGGGAGTTACACCCTCCCCCACTCAAAATCCTTATTATCCTCGCAATCCCAACATGCTTCACTGTCATGATTACCAATGATGTTAGTTTCCGTGAAGTAACCATTGTCTAGGAATTGGATCCTTCGTGAAATACTGCACATCCATGCCTCTGCCTTTGTTATCGTTCTAGATTCACACCAAATCGATTTGATTAAAGTGGGAGGATGAGACAACCCAAACCAATGCCAACAATATGCATGCAATTCTCTGTCCATTCACAGAGTTAAAAAACTAGATGCAGATTGGTATATCCCAACAATTGGGTTCTCGCTGGAAATTTCCTGTCAATTGTTGTTCATATCCATGCAAAATCAATACATAGGAGTTCACCCAAAAGAGGGTATGGGGTGCTGCATGTAAGGTTCAGATAGACCGTATTTCACCAACCCAACCAATGGATAGATCATTTGAAAAGGAAGGATGTAGCACACCATATTCAATTTACGATGGTAAATGCCAACAATTTAGTTGATAGGAAATCATATTTTAAATACCAAGTATGCTTGGCAGCTGTAGGTGAACCAATACAAAATGTTTCCTTATTTTCATATTATACATAGAATGAGCCAGTTCTCTATATAGGGTGTTTTTGGTAAGAAATTCTCCACAATGAATTTATGCACTAGCTAATTAAGAGGGCCAATATTCAGAATGCCTAGTCGCATAAAACTCAAGAAGTTGTAGCAAACATTGAAAATGACCATGTTTTGGAAAATTGATGGGAGATAACTGACTTATAGTACATACCGACAATGTATCATAGTGAATAGTTCAATAATTAATAAATCATTATGACACCCAACTCCTAAATGAAGCTAGCGATTCCATAGGTGCATAAGAGTGTTGTGGGTGGTTTGAGTGAAACAAAGATATGCAAGAATTGGATCCCCTTTTTCTTCTTTTAATTCTTAGTGGAAACCAGGACCACATATTGGTCGAAAACGCTACACCAAACAAGAGTAGGTATCATTGGGACCTACCATTAGGCATTATCCCTTACTGGCTTGACAGACCATTTGGACCCGTCAACAGGGTGGATAAGCTCTAATGCCTCCTTCCTTCTCCTATGCTTCTCCTATTGTGTCTCCTTTGTAAATCCTTCAATCTTATCACAAGTTATTCTTAAGGGGGGACGTTAGGATATTTAGACACTTAGGAGTTAGTTAAGATCAACTTGGTTTTATTTGTCTTTAGGTAAAAGTGTGTTTCTTTAGTATTCATTTGTAGTTTGGTAATTTGACGATCACAATATGTTCCTGACATATAGTGATCCAATGTATCATATTCTCCTCGATCTTAATGGCTACATTGATCCATGGATTAACACCTAATTGGTCCATGATTTTTATTTAAAGAGCATGGAGGGTCATTTGTCGATGATTGATTGTGAGAAGTTCTCTTGTAATTCTCTATGTAATAATTTTCTTTTTCATAATTAATAAATTTCTCCAAGTGGCCACGTTGGTTGGGGTCATGGATGTTTCCCCATAGGAGTTTTACCATGTCAAAACATCAGTGTGTTGATCTTTTATCTAGTAGTGTGAGTGGTTACTGAAGGTGTTCGTCCTCTGTTGGAATACTTGTGTTGTCGAACACACATGTAGTTCTTATATATGGCAGTATCGAGGTAGGAGGGATTTTTGTGGGTCGAGTCACCTCAAGTTAAATGTGGGCCATGAGTAGGGAGTCACATATATGTTGATTGAGGTTTGACAATGAAAGGATTTTTTAGGCAGATTGATATTATGCACTGGTTGGTAGAGCACTTGATGGCTAATTTGAATGTACACAAATTATTTGAGTTCTTGAATCAAGTTAAGCTTGACACATACATGACACTAAGGTTTTGGGTGAAATAAATAATCAAGCATATGATAGATAAATTTCCCTAAGGGGGGCACAATGATTTATAGTGCTCACCAAAATTGCATGGGAATGTTGGGGAATCCACCAGGCAGGATAGATGTGAGTCTTTGTTATTTTAAACGTCATGAATGCATTTAGAGATAACCATGAAGTTATTCTTTTATATCCAAGGGCCTTGTCCAAATATTTCATGCATATGGGATAGGTGGTAGAATTGAAATAGGAAAAATCCCTTTGTCAAACTATGTTCCTGGAAGCAGTGCCAAAAAAAAATGGCTCCTGCACCACCTAAATATAATTTCTAGCACCACCTAAATCTAATTTCTAACAATTGCTTAGGGGCACCCTTTTGAAAAAATAACCTTGGATGGAGTTCACCCAAAACTCGTTATAGATAAAATTATATGGAGAATGAGAAATTTGAAAAGTATATAAACTATTATTATTACTATACATCCTTCTAATTAATAATTTATATGGGATTTGCTAAAGTGATTTGATTTTCAAATTATTTTTTTCATAATTTAGTTGTGTTGTCATTAATGAATTTGAGTCATCATTAATTATATAAAATCGTGACAACTGAAGAGGAATTTAGTGCATGGACTTGAGTTGTCGTTAGCGTATGACTAAAATATAAACTTGTAGTTTTGAGGTCTTGAAATTGCATGTACAAAAATATGACTAAAGTTGCATGTACACAAAGAGGTCTTGAAACAAGTTAACCTTTGGGAAAACATGACATTGAGGTTGGGCGTGAAAGAAATGATTAAGCTCATGACAGATAAATTCCCCAAGTGGGGTACAATGCATTCCATTGCTCACCGGAGTTGCATGGGAACATTGGGAAATCCACCAAGATTGGGCAGGCTAGATGTGCTTCTTTGTTAGTGGAAATGTTATGAATTCATTTAGTGATGACAACCAAGGTATTCCTTTAGATTCAAGGGCCTTGCCCAAAGATTTTGCGCAAATGAGCTAGGTTGTAGAATTGGAATACGAAAAATCCCTTTGGCAGGCTATGTGATCATGATGATTAATGCCCACTAAGACCAAATTGGTCTATCGGACCTTAAGAGGGTAAGTGATTACTTGAGATTCTTTATAATTTTGTTTCTATGCTTGAAAAGCATCAAGAGAAGCTTTCCAAGATCACCATACTTTTGTTGAGTTAAGAGGTTAGGAAGGTTTGTAGTGTGTCAAATATTTTGAAAATGAGATCTAATATGGGTATAGGCTGGACATTCTAAGAGAAAGTGTTTTTCATATTCAACCTTCTTAGTGTCACAAAGGTGTCACACTCTTTCATCCCATGGCATTTTAGGAATTGACCAACGCCCAGTTTCACTATGGACCTCGTGAGAATTTGTTCTTATCTTAGCAATGCTTATTTTTTTCTTTACACTTAGCAAAACAAATAGATGATTTTGATCTTCTAGATTAGGGTTGATTAGATCTTTATAATACCTTAATTTATTTTTTTCCTCTAACTCTTTATCACACCACATTTTCTCCTTAAATTTTGATTTGACCTTTTTTTTAATAGTATCTTTATTCTGCAAAATGGTGTCTTCCATGATTCCCCAATAGTTTAGCCAAGACCGGACATCTTTATGCCATCCTCGCTTGAGTCGATGGTGATTATGACTCAATTTTGAAGAAATTTTAGGAAGCCTCTTGTCTTCCATGTTGTTTAACTTGTTCTTATACATTAGGTATCTATTCATAGCCATGCTCTCAATGGGGGAGAGGCTTGTTTCTAAGAGGAAGATGGGATAGGGCGTATTTCCTTTAATTTTGAGATTATAGGCTATCAAATTCTTTTGTATTTTCTCTATCTTTCTCTAGGATTCACGAGAGATACTACAACCCAGAATTCACATCCATAAAGAATAACAGGTTTAACAAGAGTCTCAAAGAGGATTTTCTTCTTATCCCAACTCCAAAGATCAACGGATTTACAATTGTTTTCAAGTCCATAATAAGATTTCCATCCCCCAATAATGATTTTCTCAATGCTATAATTCCAATTGAGCTTGTGGTGAATATCAATTCCAAGATATTTGTATGAAGTCACTTCCTCCAAGTTTTTGTTGTCATATATGAAGGTATTATCAGGGATCTTATTGGATTTAATAATCATGACCTTAGTCTTATCATTATTAATAGTCATACCCATATTGGAGCAAAAATCCTTGAGGATTCTTAGTTGGTTTTCAATATTGTGGGGACTCCTTTCCATAAGAATGATATCATCGGCATAAAGAAGATGATTGATGACTATACCAATGAGAGTAGGGCCGACACAACCTGATTTTTCCTAGCAATCTTCTAACTTGTCAATGTATATGTAATACCCCAAGGATGTGCCCCAATTGTATTATGAATTGTAATTTTTTTTTATAGGATGGTGAGCCAAGTTTATATAAGCTAGTGGGCTTATGTGTTATTTAGGCCAAGAAGCCTAAGTGTTGAGAGCCAAGAGCCTGATTTTTGTACATGTAATTATGCACAATATTAATACAAAAACATCTTTATGTGTGGACCGACCATGATGAATGAGTGATGGGGGACTAAGATTCCACAAAGCCTGGGTAAGGGTGATCCAGAATCGGATCCAGGAGCCTGATAGGGCTCAAAAAGGCTCAAAAATTAAAGTGCTCAGTATCCAACGAAACCAACGTCATTGCATCCGTCTCGTGTTCCTGATTCTGGCCATATATTTACTTCGTTAAACGGGCTTCGTATGCGAAAGATATCACATTCTGTTCGAAAACCCAAACAGGAAAAAAAAATGGGTGATTGTACAGTCCGTACAGTGCCACGTGGCAGGCTGACTGTATAGGCCGTACATCCGTACAACTGATGTGTCATCTCCTAGAGAAGACACGTGGCAGATGATGTGGCATACGACAGGCAACTGGACCAGTCTGAGGGTGACACGTGTCACCACTGTAAGGGTGACACGTGGCATGAGATGACATCAGCAGGCTGACGTGGCAGATACAGTGGCATGATGACGTGGCAGTGGCGTGGCAGTACGGTTGCTGACTGGGAAGACACCTCGACAGACAGGTGAATGAATCAGAGTTTGACAAGTGGCAATTTCTAATTGGTAGTGGAGGTGCCACGTGGCCCAGTCATGGGCTGCCACGTGGCACCCTCTGATTGGCTCTCTGGCATAGTGTAAAATTTTTATGGACTCCACTGGAGTCGAACCCCAAACCTCCTCCGCGCTACGGAGTGATAGGACCGGGCTAACCGCCCGCTCCATTGGTGGTACTTAATAGTTATATGGTAAAGAATATATTTAAGTTTGGTTGAAACTTTAAACAGAGGTGGAAATGGCTGGGGCTTAGCCCCAACCCATGGTATACTATATGGCATGTAACCGCCCCATATAACCAGGAGCGCGGGGGGTTAAACCTACGCGGGAATTTTGGACGGGGGCCACAGATAAGAGCTCACCCTCCGCCATAAGACCAGGGCTATAACCAACAGTCGGGGCACACATTTTAGGTCGAGGATCCTATGCAAGCGCCCCACGACTAGGAGCTAGCGCTGAATATGGGCCAACGCTCAGCCCTTTAGGCTAGCGCTTGGCCATATTAAGGTGCATGTGACTGAGAATAGGGGAGAACGCACCCACTTTGTGGGGATTATGCCCAAATTAAAACTAAAGTGGGTTTTTTTCCAAAGTTTAGTGGATTTTAATTGATTTTATGTCTGTTAATGGAGGATTTTATCCATTTTTGGGAGATATTGGGCATTTTTGGAGGCAAGATTTTGGGAGGAAGTTGGGGATGGATAACCAACTTCAGATCTATAAAAACCAGGCCTGTTTGAGGCCATGGAGGATAGTCAGAGCAGATTTCTGCTGAAGGAAAGCCAAGCCAAAGTCATTTTTATGCAGGGAAGCTATTGAGGAGCAGATGCTTACGAGCCATTTCTGGGAGCTCCAGTCATCCGTTTTGCATGCCGTTTCTTTTGCTGGGTTCTAGAGATCTAGAAGAACATGACCAGATCATTCTTGTAGCCAATTGGCACTGCTGCGATGTACTTTTGAGCTTTTTAACAGAAATAAAGAAGCCTCCCCCACAGAGACAAAGGCCCGGATACGTAGGCAACGTTGTGCCAAACTCCGTTATCAATTCTCGTGTTATGGTTTGTTGTTTGTTACTTCATTTCATATCTTCATATGTGTATATGGTTGTCATAATTCCTCTTATTTTCTCATTCTTTCATTAAGTTTCTCAAATGGTTAATTAACACATGCAATTAAAAACTCAACCACAGTCATTAAAAGATCTTTACGGATCAAGTGGTATCAGAGCTAGCTGACGTTTGGATTTGAGTTTTGCATGTTAACCAGGGAAAAGCTACAGCGTGGTGAAGGGGAGATTGTTGCAGAGAATCCATTAATTGGATTGAGAACGAGAGATTCTCACAGCGAGAAGATGGCATCGGAAGAAGGGCTTTCTCAGGATGAGAAAGAGTTCCGTAAAACTTCCCTTGCTATGTCGGAGATGGTGAAATTTTTGTACGAGGATTACTTGGAACGAAAGAGACCAG
>JASDQU011026649.1:23934-43835 GCA_032191745.1 Picea mariana
CACCTACATAACCACATGTCTGATGAGTCAACCTCTTTCCTTTGGGACCCCACAGGGATTCTTTAATTTTTTCCTACATATATTAAAAAAAAAAGCTTCCCTACTTGTTCAATCATGTTCCCTTTCATTTTATAAAAATCCCAATGTAATAGTGTTCATCATTTATTATTTATTATTTGCACTAGTTTTCAAAGTTTTTATTATTTAATATATTTTAGTTATATCTTTCCAATAATTATGGGAAACTATAAGAGTTATTTTATAGATTCATAAATAATTAAATATTTCTTAATAACTATTTATTTTTAGATATATTATAAACTCAATTTACTATGTTAATATAAAAACATTTTTAGATATATTGCAAACTTAATTTACTATGATAATAGAAAAATAATAGTAGTTGCATTTCTCTTATTTTTTTTCACTTTTAAACACACTTTCCTTATTTTTGGCAAATTCAGATCAAAGAATTCAACACTCAGCTACTAGAGATAGGAATGCATTGTCTTTACAATACTTTTATCCAAAGGAGTCGAAGTATATATACCATGGAATTGTTGGTGGATATCAAACATAGTGTTTTTTAAAGATAATGAGCAAGTTATTAATTAGTTTTTTTTGTTAGTGAAATTTTATGTGTAACTTTTAGATTTCATTTATAAGACTTTTGCTTCTTAATTTCATGATATGATATATGAGTTTTTTGAAAAAAAAATTATGGTTTTGTAATTTCGTGATATAGTATATTAAGTTTTTGAGAAAATAATTATTTTCTTAATAAAATGAAAAAAAATGATTGGATATTTGGTGGTATTTTATTATACATATTAATTTTTAAATTTTGTTATGAAAAATTAATTTAATGTTAACAATAACAAAGATTTTTTATTTAATAATTTAAATAAAGAAATACAAATTTAAATTAAAAAAAAAAAACGATAATTTTTTTTTATTTAATAATTTAAATAAAAAAATACAAATTTAAATTAAAAAAAATATTTTTTGATATTTTATATCTATATATTGAAATTTATATTTATTAAAAATAAATAAAAATTAAATATATATCTATTTTAATTTTATATCTATATAAGAAAATACAAACCTTTCATTGTTTTAACCTTTCAAGATAATATTTTTTTATATAAATTAATTCATAACTAGAAATAAATTGTAAACTTTTAATTTTAAAATTAAAATAAATCTCTACTTATTTTATTTTTATTTATAAAAATTATAGCAATTTCAATTTTAATTTTATTAATTCATAAAATTAAAAACTGCATCTTACTTATAATGAGTTGTAAGTATATCTAACTTGAAAATATAAGTAGAAACATGGGTAATAAATGGTAACATAGGTATATGTATTTTTTTTTTCCAAACTTTTTTTAATGAAAAATGTTGTGTTTTTATCTGAGAATTTTAAAGGACAATCTTAAATGTGCATTCTTCAGTCTATTAATCAACACCTTCTAGCAAGTCAAATTTGTTTGCTTCAAGAAATCCCACAATTTCAACACAAAAAATACAAGATTTTTACCAAAACAAAGGAGATTGTCCAATGGGAATTAGTCAACAAACGAGATTGTTCAATGAAAATTAGTCACATGTAAATATAAGATCATTTTAATTTCAATATCTTTATGGTTTCAATTAACAACATTATTATGAAAACTTCACTCCATTTACTTCTATGTTCCCATTCACCCGTTTAAGAAGTATGCTAATTATATACAAAATGAAATATTAAATGTATGAAGTTGAGTTGTCGTTAGCGTGTTACTCAAATATAAATGGGCTCATAAACATGAATAATCAACAATAACTCATTTGACTTTAAGGTGACAACCTATGGAGAATTTTCACACGGACGGAGCTGATTTGTGGTTTAATTAGTGGGTCGCTGAAACGTGATTGTCTTATAAATATATATACACATGCCAGCCATGGTGATTTGTCGTTACTTCTATTCCTTAAATTACGTAGGACGCTTTATTAAATGAATACATTCATTATCTGATCGTGAGTAGTAAGAAATTATATATTATACTTTATATATATTTTCTAGATTTTTAGATTGGAACGTGAGAACATTAAATTTATTATATATTTAAAAATGTAATTTTAACATGGATTTTATCTAAATTTATATTGTTAAATTTTAATGAAAATATAAAAAAATAAAAAATTTAAGACAAATTACATCAATCAAATTATAAAGTAATTTTGTAATTAATTTTATTTTTTAAATCTTATTACCTCCACTAAAGACAACATTCAACACATTCAACACTGCATAACAAAGTGAATATTATTACCATCCAAATTATCCAATTTATTTTTTTTTAAATCGAAAAATCTCTACTTCACCCACTGAAACATTAAATACTACATAACAACGTACGTAGATATTGACAACCTCTACTTCACCTGCAGCATTGGACCAGCACAGTCCCCGATGTGACGATTAAAAAAAATCTTAGGTAAGAAAATTTAAACAGTATTATATTAACAATAATTGGTGTTTTGATTGAAAGGCCGTCTTAGAAATCATTTAAAATTTTGGGAAGTGGTAGCCGTGCCATGGCACTTACTGATAAAGGAATTTGACAAATAACATTAATTTACAAAATGGCTATCACAGATCTAGAAGTATTTCTTGAAATTGGACAAACATGTTTCCAAATCCAGTGGACTGCGACTTGGACTATCCACCCCTTCTCCTAATTACATGGAGGTAAGAACCGTGTCTTGTGCTGAACATGTTCCTTGGATAATTAACTGTTTTCTTCACTTGTAGCACAAGATGCCAACATGTTCCTTGGATTGTTAATTGTTTTGTTGACGCCCGAATCCAGTTTTGTTGACTTGTAGCACAAGATGCTAGCATGTTCCTTGGATTGTTAATTGTTTTGTTGACGCTCTAATCCAGTTTTATTGACTTGTAGTACAAGATGCCGACATGTTTTTTGGATTGTTAATTGTTTTGTTGAGGTTCGAATTCAGTTTAAAACTTGATAATAGGGGATTTTACATAGACTGATTTGTCTTGTGGTCGGTATGGAACAAAAAATCCCATAGTTGAGGGATAGAAGGTATAGTTTGTTATATTAGAAAAAACATTTCTCCTCACATTCAATTTCATAAGATTGACCCTCTCAATCAGTACATTTAGATAGAAATTTTAGACACTAATGCTAAGAAGATGTATATAGCAATTCGCTGTTTTGCACCTATTAATTCTAATTTTTATAAGAAAAACAATCTAGATAACAATTGTCCCTATAATAATTTAGAACAAGATATTTATAGTTTGAAAAATGAAGGTAATATCCTCTTGCTAGGAGACTTTAATGCTAGGACTGCAACTAAACACGCTACTCTTTTAAGTAATGATTCCAACCATAATCCTTTATGGCTAGATGAGGACCTTGTTTTATCTAATAGCTACAAAAGAAGCTCTTAAGACCTAATTGAGAATTTGTTTGGTAGTGAGTTGGTCAAGTTTTGTGGCTCTCAAGACCTAATAATTTGCAATGGAGTAATGAAGTGGCAAAACTCCAACCAGACCTTTTAAATGACCATGAGCCCAACTTTGATCATAAACCTTTAACCCTAACTCTAAACTTTTCCATGCGCAGGAGTGTCATTGAAGAGAATTCTGATAATCAAAGGAATTTACGCTTTGACAAAAGTAAAGTTGACCTTTTCTTAAAGGATTTAAATAGTAAATTAAATCTCCTAACTTATAAGTATTAAGGACAACATTGAAGAACTCTATCATAATTTTACCACTACCCTTTCCACTTCTATTAATAAGTTCTCTTTTGAGGTGTCCTATAAAAAGAATAATAGAACGACCAACCCTTGGTATGATAAAGAATGTAAAATTGCTAGGAAATCCATTAGGGATGCTTCTAATGAGTCCTTAAAAATCGATAAGATCAATACGAACAAAGCCCTAATTAAAAGGAAAAAAAGGTACTATATTAATAAAAGGAAAGAACAACTTTCACATTATATAAGTTGGATCCTATGAAGTTCTGGAGCCAAATTCTAAACCACAATACTAAAGAAAATAACAGGATTCCCTTTAGGGACTGAAATTCCTACCTTAAAAGTTTTTACGATTTCCCTAATGCCATGGAAACCATTCCTAATAGAAGTTTTTTCTTTAGATGACATAGAGTTCGGGTTTAAGCGACCTGCAAATGGGAAAGCTAAGGACATTGAAGGCTACCAAGCTGAAATTTTTAAAATCAGAGGGCCTATCATTATCCCTCACATACACAAGCTCTTCAATTTAGCAGTCAAGCAGGGCTTCCCTAAACTCTGGACACAAAGCCTCATTGTTCCTATTTTTAAAAATGGGGATGGAAACATTCCCTCTAATTATAGGACCATTATGATTAGCCCGATTTTAGCCAAGCTTTATGGAATTATTTTAGAAAAGAAGATTAACCTTTGGCTAGAAAGTCACGGTAAAAGAGCTAAAGGCCAGGACGAGTTTAGGAGATATCATTCAACTCTGGACCATCTTGTTACCTTTAGGATCATTGCAAAGGAATTCCACAATACTAAAACCAATCTTTTTTGTTTCTTTGTTGACTTTAGAAAATATTTTGACATGGTTCTTAGGAAAAAACTTTGGAATAGGTTGGAAGAGATAAACGTGCCTCTCGAGTTGAGGGTTGTTGCAATAAGGATGTATGAGAACATTATTGATAAGTTTAAAAACATTGAGGGTTGGTCAAAAGAGATTAACTGCAATATTGGAGTGAAACAAGGTTGCCCTTGTCCCCTACCCTTTTTGGCATATACATTGACAAGATAGAAGATTGCTTCGAAAAAATAGGTTGTGTCAGCCCTACTCTCACTGATATAGTCATCAATCTTCTTCTTTATGCCGATGATATCATTCTTATGGCAAGGAGTCCCCATGATCTTGAAAACCAACTAAGAATCCTCAAGTATTTTTGCTCCAATATGGGCATGACTGTTAATATTGATAAGAATAAGGTCATGATTATTAAATCCAATAAGATCACTTATGATACCTTCGTATATGACAACAACAACTTGGAGGAACTGACTTCATACAAACATCTTGGAATTGATATTCACCACAAGCTCAATTGAAATTATAGCATTGAGAAAATGATTATTGGGGGATGAAAAGCTTATTATGGGCTTGAAAAAAATTGTAAATTAGTTGATCTTTGGAGTTGGGATAAGAAAAAAATCATTTTTGAGACTCTTGTTACACCTATTATTCTTTATGGATGTGAAGTCTGGGGCTGTAGTATCTCTCGTGAATCCTAGAGAAAGATAGAGCAAATACAAAATAATTTTATAACTTATAATCTCAAAATTAAAGGAAATACGCCTTATCCCATCCTCCTCTTAGAAACAAGCCTCTCCCCCATTGCGAGCATGGCTATGACTAGATACCTAATGTATAAGAACAAGTTAAACAACATGGGAGACAAGGGGTTTCCTAAAATTGCTTCAAAATCGAGTCATAACCACCATCGACTCAAGCGAGGATGGCATAAATATGCCCAGTCTTGGATAAACTATTGCGGAATCATGGAAGACACCATTTTGCAGAATAAAGATACTATTAAAAGAAATCGTCAAATCAAAATTTAAGGAGAAAATTTGGTGTGATAAAGAGTTAGAGGGAAAAAGAAAATTAAGGTATTATAAGGATGTAATCAACCCTAATCTAGAATATCAAAATTATCTATCTGTTTTTCCAAGTGTAAAGAAAAAAATAAGCATTGCTAAGATAAGAACAAATGCTAAGATAAGAACAAATTCTCACGAGCTCCATACTGAAACTGGGCGTAGGTTAGTGAAACTGGGTGTAGGTCAATTTCTAAAACACAGTGGGATGAAAGAGTGTGTCTCCTAATTACATTAAGATATATTGATAAGAACCACATATTACTTGTGCCAACCATGGAAGGAGTTGAGTTATGGTTGATGATTAGTGGGTGATGGAAACCTGATTGTAGTATGGATATATATACACATGCCAGCCATGTTGATTTGTGGATATGCTCGGGATGGTGATCCATATGTTACTGATGTGGTAGTTATATACAATCGTGACAACTAATGAGAAATTTAGTTCAGAGATTTGAGTTGTCATTAGCTTATGACTAAAATATAAATGCGCTAAAAAAACATGAATAGTTAACAATAACTCATTTGACTTTAAGGTGACAACCTATGGAGAATTTTCACACGGAGGGAGATGATTGTGGTTTAATTAGTGGGTCGCGGAGACATTATTGTCGTATAATTATACATAGGCATGCCAACCATGGTGATTTGTCGTTACGTCTATTCCTTAAATTATGTAGGGCGCTTCATTATATGAACACATTCATTATCTGATATCTGACCTGGGTAGTAAGAAATTATATTTTATATTTTATACTTTTTGGATTTGAATTTGAGAACATTGAATTTATTTAATACATTTAAAAATGTAATTTTAACAACAACAAAATATGGATTTCATCCAAATTTATATAACCAAATTTTAATGAAAATATAAAAAATAGAAAGTTCAAACGTCAAGTGAATTGTGACAAATTACATCAATCAAATTATAAATTAATCGTGATTTATCATTAATTCTATTTCTTAAATCCTTCTACTTCCACTAAAGACAACATTCAACACTGCATATCAAGGTGGATATTGACTACGACAACATTCAACACTACATAACAAGATGGATATTAACTACCATCTAAACTATCTAATTTAATTTTTTTTTAAATGGAAAAACCTCTTCTCCACCTAATGGAACATTAAATACTGCATAACAACATATATATTGGCAACCTCTACTTCACCTATTTCACCTATTGCAACATTGCTTAACAGCGTGGATATTGTCTGCCTCTAGGACTTGGACGCAATCTAGGACTTGGACCATCCATCCCTTCTCGGAATTGACTTCTCAGGGTAATAATCGTGAGTCGTGACAACTTACTTGAATCGCGAGCCATGAAAAATTATATATTAATCATGATTTATCATTAGTTCTATTTCTAAAATCGTGCGGTTTTCCAAATCCAGTGGACTACGACTTCAACTATCCACCCCTTCTCCTAATTTAGGAGAAGGGGTGGATAGTCCTTAGATTGTTAATTGTTTTGTTGATGCCCAAATGCATTTTAAAACTTGATTTCCTTCCTCGACATTCTTGTGCATTATCTCATCTAATTCTGGCAATTGAATTGTGTCTCTCACGCGGTGCGTACCCTTATCTTCTTTGATTCGATCCCATCTTATTTGTAGGACGTAGTAAGTATGGAGAAACTGTACTGAGTTTTCATCAATCATAGGGGACCCGACACCAAGAATAATCTCGCCAACCCCATCTACCAACGTCAGACAAGCTATAGGTTGCGTATCTTTTTCGATAAGGAGGAACTTCACACGGGAAATGTCATCTACCCTGCAATCGAGAGAGCCATTGACAGTGCCTCAGTTCACATCGCCCTCTTTTCTCAGCCTTACGCTGAGTCACGACCGTGCTTGGATGAGCTCTGTCGGATGATGAACAAACGTGCTGATTGCAAAATTATTCCCGTGTTTTTCGACGTTGAGCCTTGTCATCTTAGCTCAAGATTTGTTTCCCCTGTTTTGGAGGCTTTCAAAGGAAAAAGAGAACCACGACACTTAGATCAATTCATGTAGCTCCATAAAAATCACAGCTCCATAAAATTCATCTAATGAATGTTCACCAAAATCTGAGCATAAGGGTGGTTGAACATCTTCTTCAAAAAAATAACCCCAAGTGCTCAAAAGGATATGTATCATAACTCCTAGGATATGACTAGAAATCATCATGAGAATGTTGTGATGAATCATTCCTAGGCAGTTTGTTAAGCCCTAATATTGGCTCATTACCTCTTAATTGGGGCATATTAGATTAGTAATGTTATTTTATTTATGTCGGCTTTAGGCCATTAGTTGTAATTTAGATTAGTAATGTTATTTTATTTATGTCGGCTTTAGGCCATTAGTTGTAATTATACCTCCTAGTCTCATATACATACCAAGGAGACATTTTCATTTTGAATCATCTTGTACTTGAACATTTAAGTGGGGTAAAAGGAGGTTGCCCCCTCGAAGAGGCTTATTATTTGAAATTATCTCTGTTTCAAGGCGTTGAGTACTTTTCCTGAGGTTTTTCCATGCTATATTGATGTTTGGTTCTTAACACAGTTGAAACAAATTTGTGAACAAATCATTTTCATGTTGCCAAAAATATGAATGATAAATGTACATAGATGGTTGTTCCAAAGGAAACAATTCCACACTCTTGACCCTAAAGTCATCATCAATATTATAAATTGGATTCCCATCAAAATGAAAACAACTCATATCCCATTTATGCCTTTCACTATGCAAAAAATCATCAATATGGTTATCATGTTCTTCATTAGATGAAAAATTTTCTATATCCAAGGGTTTATCCAAAAATTATTCACTTTCCAAGTCATGAAAGAATGCATCCTAGGAATCAAAAACTTGGAAAAGAGTACAAGTTACCTCAGTTTACATCGCCCTCTGATGAAAGAATGCATCATATGAATCAAGAGCGCCATTGACAGTGCCTTAGTTCACATCGCCCTCTTTTCTCAGCATCACACTGAGTCACGCCTGTGCTTGGATGAGCTCTGTCGGATGATGAACAGACATGTTGATTGCAATTTTATTCCCGTTCTTTTAGATGTTGAGCCTTGTTTTCATACATTTGAAATCTCTAGCCCCAATGCTTGAGAAATTCTTCAATGAAAACTACAATAAAATATTCTTTTTTTGGACTGGAAGAATGCTTGACCTGGTTCTTTTGTCTTACTTCCATAGACAATAGAAATATTCTTATTAGAACATCTTCATATCACATTTAGTTCTGAATTATATTTCAAGAATCTCATAACATGAGTAAAGGTTGAAGATAGATCACCATCAAATTTTGAAGAATTATCCAACCAATATGGAGAAATGTGATTCATGTAATCAAGAATATTTGTAATATCAAGAGAAGGAAACATTTCATGAAGTTCCCATGGTTCCATAATTCCTTAATTTGAGAATATGTAACTTTATACAAGATGTTGTAACATAGATCGACGTCACTGAAATTTTCCAAAATTTTGGAAAATTTTGTGAAGACCCGCATATCCCTTGTCATCTCAAATTTTGAATCTTCAACCAAAGTAAGTCTTTACCTTTATCACTTATGCCTTTCCATCACACTATAAATTCTTCTCTCAATCCAAAATGTTTAAAAGAGCTATATTTCCTTTATGATCACAATGCGAGATTTAGTTTTATCGCGGAACCAATCCTTTTACTCAAGACTATTTTCAATTCATAATTTCATACCTAAGCCCTAGCTCATATTTTATGGAAATCCAGTTGACAATATTGACTGAGCCCTTGTTTTATTCTACCATCTGAGGCAAAGTTAGAAATTAAAATAACTATTATTGTTGGGTCCTTTTGGTCACTTGGGTGAGAAAAAAGGAGTCCTTTATATGCCTTGTTGGACCAACAAGACAACACAACAATGATTAGTAGATTAGTGAATCCACAAGATAGTAAATAACAAAATAAATAACCAAGAAATGAGAGAAAACTAAGCAAATGTAAATTCTAAAAGATGCATGAAATTAACACAAGAGATAACTACCCAAATGGCAAGTGATCTTTGAATTGAGAACACCAAAGGAGAAAAATGGGACTATGGATCCCCTATTCCTCCTTGGGAGGGCTCTTGAGTCCCCAAAAAATAGATTTTTACTCTCGTATCTAACAATGGTGGAGAAATTATTGGTCAAGCTTATCAAGAGTTGAGAAGATTACTAAATACTATGATTGCTCAAATAACTCTCAAGAGAATAGATGGCTTCTCTAAGAGAAAATGGGCAGCATAACAATACAATGAATTCCTTCCTTTTTTAGCATACAATGGCCATGTATTTATTGGACCATAGCAAGATATTTCATAACATGTTCCAAGTGTGAATGGGAGGCCTTTAGAGGTACATTCCATCCCTTGAGTCATCCCAAGGAAATATTTTGGGTCAATCTTGGTGTCTTGTCTTGGTTCACTTCAACATGGAAGTGGTTGAGGCCCAACCAAATTCATAAATGTGTCGTTTATGCATCTGTGTGAATTCATAGATAGTCATGCGGGACACACAAAGTGTGCATCCAAAACTTTGTTTACTCACGTGGATCTACATGCACTAACTTTGGTGAACTTGCGTATTAATTCATTGGTCTTCTATATAGGTTTGATATCTTGTTGAAATAGGTTGTGTAGATGATGGAAGTATGTTGTGTTTGTGTTGATCTTTTCTTCAAAAATTGTCTTTATTTCTTGTGAGCAATTTTATAGTGATAACAGATGCCCCCTGATGTGTGAGGTTAGGAGCATACCTATAGCCAAAATACATCATTGTTTATTTTGTGAATATGAGAGTTGTAGTTATTATATTAGGAGGAATGCAAGAGCGATCTGTTGGAGGAAAAGGGGAACTTTATGGGAACCAAGTATTCTCCAAAAATCGAAATATAAATCTAGGTACAAACGAGGCAGACATGCCCCATTCTCGTGTCATGAACCATAAATGAAATGACAGAAATTGAATATTGTGGATGAAGTGGATGTCTGCAGTTCCCTCGGGGGCATAAAAAA
This sequence comes from Picea mariana, assembly GCA_032191745.1. Classification (NCBI taxonomy): domain Eukaryota; kingdom Viridiplantae; phylum Streptophyta; class Pinopsida; order Pinales; family Pinaceae; genus Picea; species Picea mariana. The sequence continues at coordinate 34,679 of JASDQU011026649.1, forward strand.
TGACAGATGATGGTTTTGATTACTGAACGAGATTTCAATCATGGTATGAACAAATCAAAGGCATGAATGGCCTAGAAAATTCAGAGATCTTCGGCGGTTGCTGAAAACTACAACAGTGGCATAGTAAGACCCACTATAACATGAAACTTTGTTGGAGTCAAATGTCACAGGGGTCAACAACATCAAAAAACAATGAGGGCTCTTTCTATGTCATCTGAGACTACTCATTAATAAGGGAATGAGAGCCAAGATACTTCCACCTTCCTAGAAACTTGTGTTGACTACATTCAAGATGTATGGGACTCAAGAAATTCCCTTGGTTGGGGTACGATGGAATGATGGAAGCAATTGTAAATATGATCTTGTATCATAAGGACGATCAGATGTTAGGTGAATGGTGTTGTAGAGGAGAGGCTGCAAAGGAAAGGATGATAGGCCAAAAAACAGATGTGTGGGACATCAATGTCAATGATAGTTGGTATTTTTAACATTATATGGATATATTTGCAAATATGGTGTGGGAGGTGGAATGCCCCAACTAAAGGCGACATGATTTGTTGTGTGCCAAGGAAAAAGACATCGTGGGTTGCAATTCGCAACAAAAATCTACGCTACTTGATGGAATTTGAAATGTGCTTTACACAATTACCAAACGAATAAATAATAATTGGGTTGAAAGTACACATATAGAAATAGGTGCCCCAGTGAGTGATGACTTGGCCTTTTTGGGGCGTAAGTATTTCGATGTAACTAATAGAGGGTGGGGGACCAATTGGTGGGTTTCTGTACTAGGTTGGTGAGTGGAGGATGAAATTGCATATGGGAAATTAAGGGTTAAAGACATGGAGGGTTAATGATAATGCGGTAGTGCATTTGATGTAACCAACAAAATAAGAAGTGGGAGTCCATAATGGGGTGGTTAGCAAGATGATGAGAGAGAATTATAAAGTTCTCACTCTAGGGTTAATGCTACCTAGACTCCTGAGCCTAATAAGTAGAAAACATGAGTGTTAATTTTCTAGGGGTAAATATATATGGGACAACTCATGGAGGTGAGAATGTAACTGGGTAATAGTACCTGACTATGATAGAAGTTGGGGTATTGTAGAGCCAGATATGGGGGTCCTGAAGGTGAATTCAATGGGAATGATTGGGATATGCATTTGTTTGGAGAGGGCGTAAGAACATGCCAGTTGTGAGCATATACCTAAACGGACCAGAGTACGTCTATGAGTGAATCTAGGGGATGTTTTTGTACCAAGTACATACACATGCAAACATTAAATACTCGACGTGAAACATATCTGAAAATTTAAAGAACATATGACATGTGTTTGATCAAAATTATAATGAGTGTGCATACCTGTGCCTAGGGCTAGACGAGGGTGTCCCTATACTTCTTGATAAAATGACAAACTGGCGATACCAACTTGTAGGTGACAAGGTCAAGATCATTGTACCGCAAACGATGCAAAAAATTGAGTTCTTGGGCTCTAAAATGAATGATTGGAAGTTTAGGGAGAGGGCGTATATATGGTTGGGGGGGGCACAATGCCACCTCATTTGTACTTGCGTGAGTTGAGGTTTGAATGCTCTGTTGTGTGTATTAGTGAGCGTTGCAAGAGCATGGGGACACCTGTATATAAAATGGTCTGGTTTTTCACATAATGCACAAGGGCCTCTTATTCATTCATTTATTGACGTGGAAACATAATGAATGTTAGTAAAATTTGTTGTGGTGGGTAGTTCTTGTGAGGATGTAGGAAATATAGTTTGATGGGCTGTCGTTTGGTTTTCTTGAAATTGAGGGAGAGATGGGAAGTGGTGAGTGTAATGGCCATACCGTGAGTAGATGGTGCATGCGTGTTTGTTTCGGAGACCATTTTATTTGGATGGGGAAGGTTTCATGGTTGCAAGTGCGACTACCAGAGTAGATAGTAATGGTGTTGTTTAGGTGAACAGAATAAGATTTTGTAACTATGGTAGAGTAGGTAATAGATTGGTTGGGTGTCCAACTATTGCGTAAAGTGTGCATGGTGGCTAGAATCGGGGGGTGGGAGGGAGTGTAGGGTATTTATTCTTCCCAGTCCGTCATGTTTTGGTTGCATTTCCCTCTTTGGGAGTACCATGACCTCCCTTGTTGGTATCAATGCCTCCAACGATGTGACCGGTTGGAAGAGGTGGGATTTCAACCACTAATTGTGTGGGGAAAACCTCGGATTGAGGTAAGAGTGAGGGGACCGGTACGATAGGTGTTGGTTATAGATACCATACAGGGATGGAGATCACCATGTTTTGCAAGGTGAGGGTAGCTGCCACATGGTATGTTGTTACACTAGGTGGCAGGTAAAAGAATGGGATTTGGGTGATGGTCTTTGGGACTGTTTTCCAAACAGGATTTGTCTTGGCATGGGAATATTTTATGGAATGGGTGATTCTTCTTAAGAGGGAGGTAAATGAATTTCCTCAAGGAGTATTTTTGGTGTAAAATCATTTGATTATATCTCTAGGGGAATTCATTAGGAATTTCCACACCATCGGAGGTAATGATGCAGACCTGGGTTATGCTTGTGGTTGCGGGGGAAGAGAGATTGCCTTGGTATGAACTCATCAATGATGGATCATGAAATATTCTCAGTCCAACTTCCAAAATTGGTGAAAGGTTAGAGCTAGATAGAAATGAGTGGGAGGATGCTATCTATGTGTTGTGATTGATTAGGATCATAGTGGGTTAACTGGTCAATAGTGACAATCTTCCCATTGTGGGGGAAGAGCATGGTTCAAAGTATGGAAGAGGATACAACTTGCATAGTGTACACGTAGATGTGTCCAAAGAGGATATTGTAATCCAGATGGGAATCAATGACCTCAATGTCGATAAGGATTTTTTTTCCCCTTAGTTCCACTGGAACATTTTGGTAGAGGCCTTCTAGTTGGGATGGTCAACCATCATAGGATCTGAGAGTAATGGATGAGGGAACTATCTCGGGTGAACCGAGTTGTTTCCACACATTTTTGGATATGATACAATTATATTATCCTTCATCGATTATACATCGATGGTCTATGATGTTCTTGATTTTGATGGGAATTTGGAAATCCACTAGCGAGGGAAGGTGTGGGTATGCTTTGTCCAAATCAAAAGTGATCAAATGCGTGTCTGATGGGTATACTGCCCCCAACTGTGAAAGAAACACCTCTCTTTGTGAAGGGAAAATCTAGAGAACCTCTAATATTTGCATGGCAGTTGGTGACTAAGTGTTGGTGCACAGTGATCAGACCCGAGGTTCAACATGAAACCACCAAAAAAACCATTAGGATACTGGCCTTTTCGGCATCAGCCGCAAGCAGGTGAAGTATCACCAGAGGTATCTATGGGGACTGCATGAACTAGATTTCCGCAGTCATGGAGGAATGTGAGGCTCTCATTCTAACCATCCTACTTAACATTCATTATTTATACCATGTGCAGGAAATCATCATATAAAATATTCATATTAATCACCCATTCATTATAACATTCATCAAATGTGAGAAATAATCATAAAATTAAACACATTATAACATATGAACACCATATTTAACGTGGTTCACCCCAAACTGGGCTACATCCACAACGACCGACTTCTCATATTATTATTCAGAATTCATTACAGTATAGAGTAAGCACACTGCACAATTACAATATTCCCTCAGACTCATACTACTTGACCCAACCATTCTCCTATGCACCTACTCATTCCCTTCTATTCTCTTCATATCTTGCGTGCTACCCACTTAGCTCACAACCGACACTAAAAGACTCAAAGAAATTACTTCAAGAGATACTATAAAACTACGACTCTTACATATTTATACATTGACACTAGGTCTTATCCCATTACAAATTGGACCAAAATTCATAACGGCCTCTAACTGTCTTCTGCCTTTCGCGCACGCTGACCCTTGAAAATGTGATATCTTCTTTCCTTTGTTCCACGCACATTGCTCCTTAGCTGACTTGTCACAAATTTTTATCTTGCGTGATTCCCAAACTGGTCTCAAAATTTCCTACTCCAACAGGCCCCCAACACTCACCTGTGGCTTGTCCCAAGCCACTTCAGGCCTTCTTCCATGTCACAATGAACTTCTGGAGTGTTTCTCTTGCACTCACGACCTTTTCCTTTACTTGTGTTTCTTGCCACAAAATTCCCTCTGTTGTCTTTAAAGTAATGCGAGTCTTCAACTTATATGCACTCTCTTACATTGTCTGGTTCACTATGCCTTGTGCATCTGCAAGTTCCTATGTTACCCAAAACACTTGTAGATTTTAACCTTGTACAATATTTTACTGCAAATAGATTTTCAATAAAAGAAAATAAAATATACAATGGAAAATACACACATTACACATAGATTTTTCCCCTAGAAACCCAAACTGGGAAAACCAACATATTCTATATTCATTCACAGTGATACATTGTTTACAATACAATATACATATAAGAGCCAGTGACATTGTTATAACAAGATTTGCCTCACCCCTTGCAACTTTCTCAGAAGGATTTTTCCATTTCCCTATGCAGACTTGAAGTCCCCTTTTTCACTTCCCAGAGCTAAAATCATATTTTTCCATGTATACGTGCCCTATCAATTATACAACATGCATATATGTAGGTTACACCATTACAACCTGCGCACATCGGGTTTTGTGCCCAAAAATTAAAAATTGTGTTGGGTTTCCATGTCGCGTCATGAGATCCATAATCCTTAACCTTCTATATACTGGATATGTTTCGAATCGGCCCTTCAGTTCCATTTGAAGGCTATAAATGGGCCATATCCAAACTGTGGAAAGGGAGAGAATTCAACTTTTGAGAGCAAAGTTACTCTGGAGAAATTATTGACTTCATATTGAGTCTGCATCCCTTTGTCCTTTGAAGTTTGAACACATTGTTTATCCCCCAAGCTCTTCCCTCTTTGATGGAGAACCTCATTGTCTCTCTTATATGAGCTTTCCTTTGGTGGAGGATTGAAGTGGTGGAGGCCTAGTTGGAAGGGACTTAATTTCTCAGCTCCGAGACATGCCGATATGGAAGTTTGTCATTCATACACTTCTGTTGTTTATATTTTAATAGAAATACTCTTTTATTGTCCAATTAATATCTTGCAAATATTTGAATTGTTATTCCATGGGAATATTTGTTATGAATTTTGATGGATTATACTATTATATGTGCTAACAATATGTATTATCACCATATGCTTTCATATCTTGGTTGTTGAGGACAAGTTGCAGGTATAAATCTTTGAGTCGGTTTCTCAACGATGGTCTTGTTTGAATGTCTAGACAAGGTAGGATCTTTATATTGTCTTGTTATCATTTTCATCTATATAGCATACTTGGGATTGGAGTTGATTTCTATAGTCATTTTCATCTGTTGTGGTTTACCCCTTGCCATAGAGTGCTTTTCCTCATAACAGAATTGGCGACCATACTGGGGATTGAATCTTCTATTTTGGGGTTTGGAGTGTTTTTCTCCTTAGATTTCTCTCTGTTAGCTTGAGTTTCCTTGTCGTATGATTGCTTGAAAACCTATTTTCATTTTGAGTCTAATTTTCTTGGTCTTATCCTTAACTTGGCAGTGTTTTAATACATATACGCGGGTTTTCCCTTGACATACACATACATATGTGAGATGCCATTCTATAGGGCACGTACATACACGGTTGTGTCTTAAACAATCACATATATGTTGGCCCTTGACCAAGTTTTGGGAGTTACTTGGTCATGTTTGACCGTTTTTGGGACTGCGACGGCCTGTCTAAGACAAAGCGCAAAGTGAAGCGGAAATTACGGAAGCTAGGACACTTTTGGGTCCCTTTTTGGGTTTTTGGGAATATGTAATGGGAAAGGGATGTCGGTCCGTGGGTTTACCCATGTTTAGGCCCACTTTTTTAATGTATAAATAGAAGGATAGGCAATGTAATAAGTAGTAGATGTGATTTCTTAGTGCAATTGGTAGTGCATCTATGTGATGTTGAATAAGTGCACTTTGTGAACTGTGTAAGGCTTGCAAGGCTAAGTGCAAGTTACTGTGAGGTTGATATAGAAGGTTATGTGTTGTAACGCAAGGAAGAAGGATCTAGTAAGATGCGCAGATCTTCTGTCCTGTGTGGAGTAAGTGTTTGAAGGCTTAGTGCTTGTAACCTATTTTGACTGAAGACAATAAAGAAGAATATCTTGTGGACGTAGCCCCAGGGTGGGGGGGTTGAACCACGCAAATATGTGTGTTATGCTTTGTGCTTCAACTCATTGTGCTTACATTTTCTTTTATTTGATGTACTTAGATAGATATACTCATGCTTGGTGCTTCTTAGATGTGTATGAACGTTAGATCTGACATGTATGTGGATGCTTAGTGCTAATCTACTGTATCTAATATATTTTTCTATGGTTAAGTGCTGAGATATCTTAGATCTAGTGAATGTTGCGATGCTTTGTGCTCTCTCCGAAGTATAATAAAGGGTGAATATTGATGAATGACTGATGCTAAGTGCTCTGTAAGTGATATAATCACAGATCTATGTCCCAGCTAAGGTTGTAGACACTTGAGTCTTGCAACCACCCCTGCCTCTACCTCGGGTGAGACTTCATCGTCTTCATAGGTGTTGTCGAAAGGGCTAGTAGTTAGGGCTTTGTTGGTGCACTCTTGAGCGTTGAACCTTGGGTCTGCCCCTGTGCCAACAAATGGCTCATTTTCCTGGACCTGAAACTGTGATTACTGTGAACTGAGGAAGAAGAGGATTTGTGCAAAAAATCGTCCTGAAATTGTGGAGGCTCTGTGCATAGATTTGTTTCCCTAGTGCGCATCTTTTCACTTGACCTATGAAGCTTTGTGCCAAGAATAAGGTCAGATCTGAATAAAGGAAGGATAGATCTGAAGAAAAGAAGCAAGATTTGAAAGCTTTGTGCTCCAAGAAAAGTAAAAGTGGAAGTTTCTACAAAAAAGAGGTCAGATTTGCAGAAAAGAGGTAAGATCTGTAAGCTCTGTTCTCTAATAAAGGTAATAATAGTTAAAATTTATTAGATCTGGAAGCTTTGTGTCCTGTAGAAGTAAGATAAGTGAAATTTTTTGTTTCTAGAGCATGGATCTAGGTATGTTTGATAAACTCTGTCCTATATTGAAAACTAGGACATTAATAGAGGAAAGAAAGTTTGATATGAATAGATCTATTAAATATAATGATAGATATGTCATACCTATGTATAGAAAGAATGTTTGGACGAACAAATGGATGCAGGATCCTAGAATTGTTTTTTGCAGGTTAGCTATCACTATTCTAGTGTGCAATACAAAAGAGGATGGGGATCATTTAAAATAAAGAGAGGATTAACCCTCTGTTACAGTTGCAGAAAACCATGCCATCTAGCTAAGGAATTCCCTGGTGGAAGACCTAGTTGTCTCTATTGTAAAGCTATGGACCATGAAGTATTGGATTTCCCTAGAATGATTGCTAAGCTTGAAAGAATGAATCTGAACCAGGGAAACCCTAAGACAGATCCAAAAATAGCAGAACCCCAACAATAATTAGAGAAAGTATTAATACAGATGCAAGAAACCCTGAAGGAACATAAAGATGCCCGATTATCATAAATCTTCAAAGAAAAGGAGCAAGTAGAAGAAAAAATAGGGGACTTCGACATTAACTGTGTTCTTGATGAAGAAACACAAGTGAATATTATGCCAGAAATAATTTGGGAAGCTATAGGGAAGCCTACCATGATTCCTTCATTGGGAGGAATAGGACTATTTAGAGGAAAACTGGTAAACTTATGTGGAAAGCTCGCTCATATACCTATGACAGCCAATGGAACTTCGACAGAAGAAGATTTTGAGATTATCAAATTTATTGAGGACAACGCTCCATTTACTATGTTACTTGGAAAACCTTGGATTGACAGAGATCAAGCCAGAAAGAAGGAAGAAGAAGAGGTTTTAGAATAGCAGAGACAAGAGTTAAAATATTTCATGACTAAAAGGATCGCATAGTTGATAAAAGAACAAGAGATCCACTGAAAGCCATGTGACACTAGAAGCCCAGATGTCGAGGCCAAAGCTACATCAAAGGCTAAAATTTCTACCCTAGACAAAGAAGAAGTGATATACCTAAACCCTAGAAAAGAATCTCACCAGCACGAAGTGACTATGTCCAAGGAAAATAAGAATCAAAATGGTAAGAGAATCACCGAGACGAAGCTCACTAGGAAAAAGGATAGAAATATAAGTAAGAAGAAGGATAAGATTGAAAAATTACAGAAGATACCAGAAGGTACATCACAGCAAGACACTTTGCAGAATTGGAGCTTCACCAGGATATCAAAACAACGACATATGCCACTTCACCGAGGCAAAGTAATATAGCTGTTGGAAGCCAATATAATCATTTGATTGTTGCTCCGAACAGGTCAAAAAGCATTTATGGTTTTCCACTAGACCGTTAGACCATGCCATAACGGACATAACATAAGTTAATGTAGCCTGATACCCATTGAAAGAAGACCATTGCTAAGTTTCGTACTTAGTCCGTCGTGCCATGCACCGAGAATACTTTTTTCTCATTAAAAATTTGCACCCGAAGCTTAAGATTGCTTCACCCTGTGATCATTTCCTTGTTCCCATATCATTCACTATAGCCTCTAAACTCATTTCACACCCAAGCTAAGTTGACTCGAGCTTGTATGTTGGACGAGTTCAGTGCTGCTGAGAAAGTCTTTGAAGAAGTTCTGGTTGACTTAATGACTGAGAGAGTCATGTCAGAACAAGGATTATCTACAAGAGTCCAAGCCTCGTCAACAAGAGGAGTACAGGCCTCCCCTTCCACTGCTTGCATCGGTCCATCCCGACCAACCGATGAGAAACGAACCAAGCACAGGGATGACATCGAAAATGACAAGCTTATCCCATGCATTTTACCTACTTACTTACCACCTCTAAGAGGTACCATCAATCATGTTAGTGTACCTAGATACTTCGAGTACACATTGATCAGTGTGTACATTTTGAAATGGGTGCGCATAGTTCATGCTGACCAGGATAAGCTCGCAGCACTGAAATTTAGTGATTTTAACCTTGGAGATCGTAAAGCTTACAACATGATAGATCCACATAAGTAC
>JASDQU011026650.1:0-15463 GCA_032191745.1 Picea mariana
CCAAAAGCCTTTCAGTGGGAAGGCGTGATCAGAATCTGGACTAGGGGTCTAAAATTTGCTCAATTTTCAAAGTGCTCGGAATGCGACGAAAATGGTGCCATTGAGTCCGTCTCGTTCTCCTGATTCTGGCGGTATATTTACTTTCGCAAACGGAGTCCGTATGGAGAAGTTATCGCGATCTGTTCGTCGGGCCAAACAGGCAAAATTTTGATGCTGACTGGGCAGGCCGTACAGTTGACGTGGCATGCCGTACAACTGATGTGGCGGCCGTAAAATGACGTGGCAAGACCATACAGGACACGTGGTGGCTCCAGGGCGTGACACGTGTCATGCATATTTGGCACTTTCGGTGTACGTTTGGACCAATTGGGAAGTGACACGTGTCACCACTGGAAGGGTGACACGTGGCACATGCTGACGTCAGCCGTACACATGGCACTGACTTGTCAATTGATGATGTGGCAATTTTTGATTAGGTGTCTTCAGACGAGTCAGGTGGCGACACGTGGCATGATTATTGTGCAATGCAAAGGTGCCACGTGGCCCAATGAAGGGCTGCCACGTGGCACCCGGTTATTGGCTTGTTTATTGTTGGGTTTATTAAAATATTTGTGGGTCCATGGGGTTCGACCCCCGGACCTCTATCCTCCGGCAACGACTTCATATAGTCCGACCAACCAGTGAGCTACGCGTTAGTTCTTATTATACGTGTGCAATAAAATTTATTTGATTTCAAAGTATGTTGTGGTCGGCGCGGGGGTCGGGCCGGGCCTTAGCCCCGGCCCACGGTTCCGATGGTGTAACATGACCCTATGAAATGTTTTGGCGCACGCGAATATTATTTCGGGAGTTGCTTGTCAATATAGCCCGAGGTTTCTTTACCATTCATATGAACCGGTCTTTATTTGAATGGTGCGCGCGATTTTGTAATGGATTGTATGGTGGTTAGACCCCGGTTTTATGCGTATTGATATGACCACTGCTCTGATAGAACGGGCGCACGGGGTTTAAAATTCAAAGCCCGAGGTTTTATCGCACCCCATGTGACCGCTATACGTGTGATTGCGCACGCGGTGTCGGTGTTGTGTTTTAAATCCGGTCCTATGTGTTTATACATGTGACCGATACCCTGTTAATAGGAGCGTGGGGTTGTTTTGTGGTTCCATTGGTTTTACACATGACCCTTTTGTAAAGTACGTGCGTGGGGGTATTCAAAGGTATAGACTGTGGTTTTATTACATACATTTTATGCCACGGTTAGCCACGCGCAGGATTTGTGTTGTTGATTTGGGTTTTAAAATGTAAAGCCCACGGTTATGTTAACATAACCATATGCACGGGACACTTGTCTTTGCAACATTGAACGGTGGCACGTAGCCCCTTGGTGCGCGGGGAACCAGGCCATATGGTCCCCCCCATGCGCCCAACACCTCCGTCCTCGGGGGCTTTATTCTCGCTAACCGTTCGACAATGTGCACCATTTTCGGGAACGCGCGTGGAGGTTGGGTTTTGTGAGCGAAAACGCTCAGAGGCCAAGTTTAGTTTTCCAGAGGTGCAGAATGGCGAACAGGTTGCAGAGCTTGAATGGGAAAAATGGCAGAAGCCATAACTTTTGGAGTTGTTGACCAAATCAAGTGCTGTAAAAGCCCAGCTAGGGGTTTTTGGACGTTCTGAGTCCATTGGTGATGTTTTCACAGGCATTTGAAGACTCCTTATGCAGGTTTTTAACCATTGAAGCTTGAGGAAGCTCCAGGGAGCTTTGAAGCCTCATTGTTTGAGGCATTGCTCAGATGAGCACATATTCATTTGTTGAGACTGAATAGTCATTTCTGACTGTTTATTATGATCTGAACACATTGGGATAGGTTTCAGATCCATTGGATGACTTTTACAGGTATTTTTTCCTCATTCAAGCTCATTTTGGGAAGCTTGGAGGTCACATGTAGAAGAGGTCATTGTTGGATGAGCCATTGTCCATTTTCAGAGTTGTAACAGTCAATTTTGGGGTATTTGTGTATTCTGAACCCAATGGTACAGCCTGTAAAAACATTGGAGTTAAGCATCAGCTTGTAAAAGAACATTTGACAACTAATCCCAGAGAGCCAAGTCCATTGAAGGAGGCTCAAGGAGATGTAGCCCAGAGAGGGGTGAACTCCTTTATCATCTTGCTATTGTTGTGAGTTTGTTGTGTTATTTGCTGCACTTTACACTGTTGTATTTTGGTTTATAACACATATTTAATCTTCTAAAAGAACATTCCTCACACATGCACATTGCAAAGAAGAAGACTAAACTTAATACATAAACCAGTTTGCACATTTTAAACACATGAAGCAAGGTCCTGTTAAGGTTTATTTTCATGAGGTAGAGGGTGCTTGCATAGCATAACAAGTCAGCCTTCTATTTTCAGATCACCTCTACACAATGATATGTAATTATCAAATAGTGAAGGTGATTTACACAACAATTTTTTAGAGAATTAAATAGCCAACGTTTATATTTGAATGACAACAAGTTTTTAGCTTGAATGATAGTGCCTTGGATATCAACTGTGGTTGCATTGTGACCGTGTGGTAGTGGCATTTTATGGATGGGTAATAGTGTGTTTTGTGACTGTAATGATGGTGTGGGTAATAGTTGTGTTGTATGTTCTGTATGACAACGATATTTATTCCCACAGTAAAGGTTATCCACGCAACGATATTCATCCACACCATGAATGTTATTTACCACATCGTTGATTGCATTGAATAGAAAATTAATTTGGCATGATTGTGATTGGTTGAAATTGAATAGCTTGATTGATTAGCATATGAGTTGTGATACCATCATTTATTGACAACTATTTACCATTTATTACAGACAGTAATTTACCATTGTTTTAGACAACGATTTACCATTCGTTATTGACAACGAATTAGATTTTATTTTATTATTAGATATCATTATTAGATAGCGATACTATTATTAAATTTTTTAGACAACCATATCATTAGAAGATAACAATATCATAATTAGATGGTTAGACAACATTAATAGCACATGATTTATCAATAGAACGAATTATTATTATGGGATAGCGATATCATTGATGGATATAATAGTTCACAATTATGATAACATTTATGATGATAGTAGCATTTATAATAGTTCACTCCTTCACACTTAGACATCATGCTTAACAAATAATGGTTTTTGGTTTGTTGGCGAGGTCGTTTAATAGCTTGCACAATTAATTTGAGTGATTTCATCTTGTGTCTTGTCAACTTGTTGCTTTGGTTAGTCATCTTGTGTTTCGACAGTTAATTCGGTCTCCTCGCGCGTTTATGTGTTATGTTGTGCCAGGGTTACCATCATGCCTATCGCCTGGTGACGACATGATTCCTAATGAGGGGATCATTGCGCACCCTGATGGATAGAGGTGAATGATAACCTGGGTAGATTATGTGCTTCTCGATGTGGGTGTTAGTTCATTGTAATAGTTGTTGGTACTTGGTTTCGTAACACCTTAAGGCATCAAGTTTTGCGCGATGTATAGGTTTCTATTTCGTGGTTGTCAAAGCCACTGTGTCAAGTTGTTGATGTTTTCCTTTAGCATGTAGGCATTGTCTTGTTTGTGTTGAGTGGGTAGTCATTTCTATCTGTCTATATATTATCACATGTTTCGTCTAGTTGCATGATGTGCTAGTGTGTTGAGTCATTGTTGTCTATTGTCTGATCTGCGTGCATTGTGTTCGTTGTCAAGTTGTTTTGTTTAAATGTTGTCATTGTTGTCATCCTACTTCAAACAAAAAAAAATAATTCACTTACTTGTGTCGCTTGTAGTCGTAACGATGGGGTCATTACATATGGTATCAAAGCAAGTTCAACCCTGCGACTGTGGATCACCATGCATTCCACTGTACTAAACCCTTGAGTATTTAACCTTGCACTAATTAAAACTTTAACGTGTCCATGTGGTGATCTCAATTAGAGTACGCCACAGAGGCTCGTAGCATGGTGTCATGGAAGGAGGTGCGACACCTCCAGAAGTTCCCGTGCCCTTGGAGTCTAACCCCTAAGGGGAGGAACAAGTCCTTGGGTCAAATCCAATTGTTGTAATGGATGATGATGGTCTGACAAGGTCCTTCCAGAGATTGTCAAAGGCCTTGATTCACTATCTGTACTGAGATGAGGCCAGAGTGCCTGTACCCCTGAGGGTCCACAATGTGCCCCAGCTAGTACTGATAGCTTTCACCAAGAACTCAAGAGGGATGAGTTCTCAAGTCCACGAGTGTCATGGATGGTTGCATCGTCGAGGCATGGATGTAGAGAAAGGCGATGTGATTTATGCTTTGCGGTTACGAATTCCAGCATGAAGGTCCACATGGTGGTATTTCAACGGAAGGGGAGCACTCTTCTATGGTGGAAGATGCTCCTGCTAGTTTTGAACATGGCAATCGAAGACGTGTCATGGGAACTATTCGAGGAACGATTCCAAGAGAGGACTAGAGCATATGGATCAGTTGAACCCACTACTATGGGAGAATTGGGCAAGGCCCATCGAATTCATGCAGTGGTAAATAATCTCTAGGCAAAACACCAGTCGACTATGCTCGATACGTCAGGTACCATCGCTAACCAGACCCTTAGTATTTGATAGATCCAGGTACTATAGAGAGTTTCATTTCTGGGGCAGCGCTAAAAAGAATTAAGGTAAAGGCAGTTGTTTAGGATGAGTTTATCTTTGTAGAAATGGATTCGGGAGCCAAACAAAAGGTTGGAGGGAAGGTTATGGGTTGTAGCCTTAACATGGGAGAGTTTTCAACAGGGATGACCTATACGTCATGATCTTAGGATCTTATGACGTCGCGATCGATATGGACTAGTTGGAATCGCATGAGGCGATACTCAACTGTAAGAAGAAATGATTAAGCTTGGTTGGTAATGAGGGACAAAGATGTGTGATTGTAGGTCAGAACCAGGGATTTTCCTTGAGGTTCATATCTTCCTTGCATATATGGAAGAGCATGCACAAGGGATGTAATCTTTATGTGATCCTTGTGTTAAATGAGAATGGAGTAGCAGAAGGTCTAGAACACGTTCTGGTGGTGAGAGATTTTGTGGACATCTTCCTTGAGGAGTTACCTAGGATGTCATCGTAGAGGTAATTGGAATTTACCATAGACCTAAAATCGAGGATTGAACCAATAGAAAGAACACCTTATCGGATGTCGACTCTGGAGTTACAAGAGTTGAAAATGCAGCTGAAGGAGTTGTTGGACCTAGGAATTATATTTCCTAGTGTGTCACCATGGTGCGCCCATTATTTTTACGGAAGAAGGATGGGTCATGGAGACTCTACATTGAATACCATCATTTGAACAAGGCAACGATCCAGAATCTGTATCCGTTGCCAAGGATGATGATCTGTTTGAGCAGATGATAGGCGCGATGTTGTTTTCAAGGATTGAATTGAGATCGGGGTATCACCAGTTTTAGATCAAGGAGGACGACGTCCCTAAGACCACCTTTAAGACAAGGTTTGGACATTATGAGTTTATTGTTTTACCTTTTTGACTGAAAAATTCCCCTGCGGTATATATGAGTTGATGTACGGGGTGTTCCACAAATACTTGGACAAGTTCATCCAAGTATTCATTGATGATATTTTGATTTACTCTTGGATGTTGGAAGATCATGATGAGCACTTGCGCTTAGTACTACAGTGTCTGCGAGAGAACAAATTGTATTGGGAAATTATCTAAATGCTTGTTTTATCAATCAAGATTCACTACTTAGCGCATGTCATCTTCGATGAAGGTATCTCTATAGATCTATAAACGTTTGAGGATATTATGGAATGGCATGTGCCGAAGAATGTCCCGGAAGTGTGTATATTCATGGGTTTAGCGGGATACTATCAACGGTTCATCGAGGGTTTCTCAAAGATAGAAAATCCAATTACGGAATTGCAGAAGAAGAACAAGAAGTTTTTTTGGACCGAGGAATGCGCAGAAGCATTTCGGAGGCTCAAGGAGTTGTTGACAACAACACTGATACTAAAGGTCCCTGACATGGACGCGGACCTCTTGGTATGCACTGATGCATCCAAAGAAGGCTTAGGCGGAGTCTTGATCCAAGACGATCAAGTGATCGCTTCAATCTTGATAAAGTTGAGAAGGCATGAGGAGAACTATGCAACGCATGATTTGGATGTTGTTATCCATTGTTATGACTTGAGAGTTGGATATGCTACCTTATTGGAAAGAAATTTGAACTAAAAATGGACCACTGTGGTCTACAACATCTTTACACAAAGATACTTGAACGTGTGACAATGACGTTGGTCGGAATTTCTTAGCGAGTACAATTTCGATATTACTTACATAAAAGGTATAGTGAACAGATTGGTGGATGCATTGAGTTGGAGACCACACATCTTTTCAGTGATGCCTCTTCAAAAAAATCTACATGAAAATATTATGACCTTACAACGCAAGGATGACTAGTACAAAGAGGTCAAGGATTTTATCGGACAAAACACATTAATGGTGCCAAAATATGAAGGATTTACTATGGAAAATGATGGATTATTGAGATTTAAAAGTCGAATTTACGTACCGCCCAGCGACGATTTGAGGAGTTTGATCCTAAACGAGGCTCACAGAGCAGTGTACATGGCTCACTCGGGATTCATGGAGATGAGGGCATGCCATAAACCCTTATTCTTTTGGAAAGGAATGAAGGAAGACATAGTCAACTCCGTGGCCAGATGTCTAGAATGTCAACAGGTGAAGGTTGAGCATAGACATCCGACAGGATTACTATAGCCACACGCTATTCCGAAATAAAAATGGGAAGTCATTTCGATGGATTTCATTGTTGGATTGTCACTAATGGCAAAGAGACACGACTCGATTTTGTGGTAGTCGACACTCTGACGAAGAGTTCTCATTTTATTCTTGTGCGTATGACGTATCAGACACCTGACTTAGCTAGAGTTTTCAATCAGTGATATTGTGAGGATGCATGGCGTGCCTAAGAGGATTATATCTGATAGAGGATCGGTGTTTATAGGACGATTTTGGACTAGTTTCCAAGAGGCCTTGGGAACCCAACTTAACTTTAGTACCACGTATCACCCGGAGATAGATGGGCAGACCAAACGAACAAACCAAATCCTGGAGGACATGTTGCATATGTAGGATATGGACCAACAGAAGTCTTGGGAATATTTCTTCCCACTGGTAGAATTTGTGTATAATGATAGTTATCAGAGCAGCATTAAGATGGCACCTTTCAAGTTTCTTTACAGGCGACCATGTCAGACGCCTTGAGTTGGGATCAGCTTAAGGATAGGGTATTGGTGGGTCTGGAAGAGATCCAAGAAATGGAAGATCAAATGAAAACTATAATACAAAGGATCAAGGAAGCGCACGATCGAAAGAATATTAATGCGTATGCACATCATGTTGATTGTAGTTAAGTTGTGGCGATCGAGTATTCTTGCGAGTGAAACTGCATAAGAGTTCGATCAAGTTTGGAAAGGGTGATAAACTATCTCCTAGGTTCATGGGATCCTGTGAGATTATGGAAAAGAGAGGGTCGTGGCCTATTGACTAGCGTTGTCTAATCCTTGAGGCGTATGCATGATGTCTTTCATGTCTCATTTTGAGATATTATTTTAGTTATCCTACACATGTTTTGACTTGAGTACCTTGTAGGTATCTGACGAGGGTGAGCTCATGGCTGAGCCAATCCACATCCTAGACGATCACATTTGACAGCTACAACATTGAACAGTAGATTAGGTCAAGGTCCAATGGGACAACTATAGTCTGCACTCGGTGACCTCAAAGGATGCATATGACATGCGCCAGCAGTTTCCATTTTGTTGATAGATAGACTTATGACAATGTGATACACTTTATTTTGGCACTTATATATTGTGGGAACTTCGAGACGAATTTTAAAACAAGAGGGGGTGTATGTAACATCTCTCTCTTGCACGCACTGGGAAAACTTGTTCTTTGAGGACACTTTCTTGCAAGTGATCTAGATTATTATACTATCGGTCGTTCAATTATGATTATGAGACATTATGGATTGACGATATGTTATTTTGTTGTGTTCACATAGACATGTTCTATTGACTAGGTTCTTCTGAGTGTGCAGGACTTTGGACATTGAGGATGTAGAGGCATCGATGAAACCCCTTGGACTCTGTATCGAGTCAGGGAGAGGATTGTTGGGTTTGAATGTTATTGATGTGACACATGTACATATGATTAGATGTTATGATGATTGATTATTGTTGCTGACATGATTCGTTGATGGATGCAAGGTGAAGATAGCTTGCCGACCAGACTCACATGTGGAGTAGAGGGGTCACGCAGGACAAGCATAAACTTGAGGGAGAGGTGTGGACAACATCCCCGCCATAACCTACTAGCACTCCTGTCATGGCTCGAACTGTAGGCTAATGATTACCTAGTTCGAGAAGACCCACGATGTCGTGAGGTAAGACTGTGATAGTTGCTCACGATGATTCTAAGGGGCGTGAAATAAAGCAGGGTCCTTATTCCTTAGAGGCCCTTAGTCTCCCATAAGATCACCTGGCGTAGTATTGACTCCAAGGGTTTTTGACATCTACCAAAGTCATTCAAGAGGCGAGTGGCACCCTTGGAGCACGTAGTGCATCCTGGAGGGCATGTCGTGCAAGGAAAACAAAAAGAGGTGAGTGGCAACCTTGGATCATGCAATGCATCCTGAAGGGCATGTCATGCAAGGAAAACGGAAAGAGGTGAGTGGCACCCTTGGAGCACGTTGTGCATCCTGAAGGGAACTTCGTGATCTCAACGGGTAAGTGGGAAGAAGAGTACCCCTAGCATTGGCTGGGAGGTATCGGTGAGGTCACATAGGTTGGCAAGTGGGAGCTAGACATAGCGCGCGCGGGATAACAACTTCAGAGCATTCGTGTTTGGATAAGGTATGTTGTTAAAGTTGTTACTTGCAATGAATTTAATTTACACATGTTATTTATCTGTGTTGGGTTGAATATTTCATTGCCATGAGCTTTCTTGCACCTGCTTTTACTATGGTATTTGTAATCCCCTTTCTCGTTGTATTTTGAATTGTTTTTCCATGGAGAACCCAACTTCTTATTCCAATGACTTCTCTGTGTTTGTTTTATTGATTATTACAAAGAATTTGTGTCTTTTATTTTGTCCTTTATCCCTTTAGTCATTAGTCTATGCCTGAGCAGTCAACCAGGAGTCGAATCGACGGTCACTAGTTCGGTGTTTAAAGACCTATAGATTCAAATTCCCTGCTTTCCTGTGCATGGATGATGAGTGAAGGATAAATTTTTCTCCCAGTTATCTATCCCTTACTTATTTCTGCATTTTTCTCTTATGAATAGACCCTGATCTTTGTGCCCTCCTTCTGAATGATTATCTCTATGCTTGAATGATAAACCTATGTGGTTTCTTGTGATCGATTACTTCTGCATTTTCTTGTGATTGATTATCTCGAAGTGTTCTTGTGGTTTTTATCTCTGCGTTGACTGATTAAATGTTGAAGGTTTAATCTTGCGCTTTCTTTGTGAATGATTACCACTATGATTTTAGACAACGATCCCTTTTAAATGTTAAACAACGGATTTTAATTGTTGGTCTGTATTTTAACCTCAGTTTAAAAGGTTGGTTAAGCATCTACTTGTGATATCCTTAGCCTGTCTGCGTTGGTAATAATATGTCTGCATTTTTTTCAGTTTTGATAATTCCCAACAGAGAATGATAATGATATGTCTTTGTTTTGATGAATGTCTACATTTTTATGTTATGTCAACATTGTTACATAATTCCCAACGTTCTCATGCTAAATCCCAATGTTTTTGGATATTTCCCATTGTTTTGTTTGGTTGATAATCTCCAGCCGAAATATGATAGTCTTGTTCCTCTTACAATGAATCTACATATTTCTGACTTGAATTTTTATGCTCTGTCTTTATTCTCTAACCACAATGATTTTGCTGGGCCTCGATCCCTTTTCTTAGCATTTCAATTTCCCTTTTAAATTGTATTTTACACACGATTTTATTAGATTTATTACACCACTTTCATACTACTTTTTCATGGCCCAATACACTAACTTTACACAGAACTCACCACACGAACTTTCTGAGCTATTTACACAGCATTTCGTGATGATCTCCTTCCCATTTTCCAGCAATATCTTTTGTAGATAGACAACATTATCGTAGTTTAAAGGACAACAAAATTGTTGTATTGCTCCAGTTTAAATAGTGAATGTACCATTCATTAGACTGTGAACTATTACTTTATTGACTGCGAATTTACCCTTTTATTGACTGTGATTTCTTATGATAAAACTCAGCAAAATGTTTATGTTAAAACTCGACGAATTTGAATGATAATGCACAACAAATTGCTTGGAAGAGATGATAAAATCCAACTAATTGTTGACAGTAAATGCCCTCTACAGAGCGATATGTAATTATCAAATAGTGAAGGTGATTTACACAACGATTTTTTAGAGAATTAAATATCCATCGTTTATATTTGAATGACAACTATTTTTTAGCTTGAATGACAGTGCCTTAGATATCAACTGTGGTTACATTGTGACTGTGTGGTAGTGGTGTTTTATGGATGGGTAATAGTGCGTTTTGTGACTATGTAATGGTGGTGTGGGTAATAGTTGTGTTGTATGTTGTGTATGACAATGATATTTACTCCCACAGTAAAGCTTATCCACACAATGATATTCATCCACATCGTGAATGTTATTTACCACAATGTTGATTTCATTGAATAGCAAATTAATTTGGCATGACTGCGATTGGTTGAAATTGAATAGCTTGATTGATTACCATATGAGTTGTGATACCATCATTTATTGACAACTATTTACCATTTATTACAGACAGTAATTTACCATTGTTTTAGACAGTGATTTATTGTTCATTATTGAGAGTGATTTAGCTTTTATTTTATTATTAGATATCATTATCAGATAGCGATACTATTATTCAATTTGTTAGACAACCATATAATTAGCAGATAGTGGTATCATTGTTAGCTGGTTAGAAAACATTAATAGCACATGATTTATTAATGGACCAAATTATTATTATGGGGCAACGATATCATTGATGGATATAATAGTTCATAGTTATGATAACATTTATGATGATAGTAGAATTTATAATAGTTCACTCCTTTGCACTTAGACATCATGCATAACAAATAATGGTATTTGGTTTGTTGGCAAAGTCATTTAATAGCTTCATGCGCAATTAATTTGAGTGATGTCATCTTGCATCTTGTTGACTTGTTGCTTGGGTTAGTCGTCTTGTGTTTCGACAATTAATTCGGTCTCCTCATACATTGAATCTTTCTTGGGTTATTGGTCTAGATGTGTTATGTTGAGTCAGGGTTACTGTCATGCCTATCACCTAGTGACATCATGATTCCTGATGAGGGGATCATTGTGCGCATTGATGGATAGAGGGGAATGATAACCTAGCTGGAGTCTATGCTTCCCGATGTGGATGTTAGTTCGTTGTAATGGTTGTTGGTACTTGGTTTTGTAACGCCTTAAGGTGTCAGGTTTTGCGCGACGTAGAGGTTTCTATTTCCAGGTCGTCGAAGCCACTGTGGAAGGTTGTTGATGTTTTCCTTTAGCGTGTAGGCGTTGTCTTGTTTGTGTCAGGCAGGTAGTCATTTCTATATGTCTATTGATTATCGCATGTCTTGTCCAGTTGCATGATGTGCTAGTGTGTTGAGTCATTTTTGTCTATTCCCTGATCTGCGTGCATTGTGTTCATTGCCAAGTTGTGTTGTTTAACTGTTGTCATCTTGCTTCAAACAAAAAAAAATTTGACTTACTTGTGTCGCTTGTAGTCGTAACGATGGGGCCGTTACATATCTCTTCATGCCTAAATATGGCATGCATTTTCTTGGTTGTCACAACTCTAGGTGAATCCCCTGTCATTGCCTTAAGCATGACTCTCTTCCCTTCTTCTGTGTTGAAGGACATTTCCATGGTTTTGTAATTGGTAGTAATTATCCCCAAGGTGCTAAGCCACTACACACCTAATATGATATTAGTGTCAGGAATATCTACTACATAAAAATATTATGTAAAGGTGTATCTTCCCAAGGTCAAACTCATTTATGGAATGTACCTGTCACAATCCATAGTACTCTTGCTACTTCAACCAGAAAGCCTTCAAAATAAACTATAGGAATATGTCTCCTCTCTACCATAGCCATATCAATAAAATTATGAGAATATCCTCCATATATAAGCATTGTGGCCCTTTGTCCTTAGATAACTCCCTTCATCCGAAAAGTGTTAAACTTAGGCACCCCACTCATAGAAGTAATAGTAACCTTCTTGAGCCCACTATCGTGATGTAATGATGACTCATCACCTTGCGCATGCAAGGATTCTTCTTCCTCCATGTGGTTTGCTTGCATAGTATGGATAGCTCCACCCTCCTCATCATCTGTCTCCTCTTTGTTGTCAGATACCACTTCTATATAGTGAATTTTTCCTTTTCCCAAACACCTATGACTTGGCTTCCATGGTTCTTTACAGGTGAAGCATAGTTGCTTCCTTATTAATTATCTTCTTGTGGCTTCATCCAACTTCCCCTTACCTTTTTCCATTGGTCTATCATCTCATCCCCTTGGAATAATGGGAGGCTTGGGTCTAAATCCATATTTTGTTAGCTACTCCAACTAGATCTCTAGTGCACTCAATGTCATCCTGTAAGGTTACATGCTTAAAATCATTAACCCATCCTCGCATAGGTTTAGTTAGTCCTTCTATATACATCATTAGTAATATGGGTTTTGACACATCAGGGACCATAACCGACACTCTATGAAACTCCTTAATAAAGGATTCAACTGATCCCATCTGCTTAATCTGTGTAAGCTCCCTAAAATGAAATTCTAGATCCTCTATGTCAAACATGTCAATGAGTCTCTGAGTAAAGTCATGATAAGAAGTGACATGCTCATGTCCCAAGGTGGTCATCCCATGAAACCACCAATCATGTGCCCTTCCCATCAAGTACAGTTTTGCATACTTGATGGAATTCCCTTCCTCCATGGTATTCAATTGGAGGTAAGCGTCCATATTTTGTATCCATGTTGTGGCTAAAATTTGATTTGATCCATCAAAGGTTGGAAACTCCATCCTACATGCCCTAGTTCATTGTCACCTCTATAATGATCATTGGATCTTCTTTTCAAATTCAGGTGGAAATAATCCCCCATGGAAACCTGTCTTCTAAACCCCACGCTTGTGGCATTGTAATCCCTTTCTGTAGACTCCCATTCATCCCCTAAATTCTCTTGACTCAAGGAATTGTTGTCCCTTTGTTGTGCATCTATAAAGGTAGGCATGTATGGTCTAGGAGTAGACCTTCTAGCTATGTGAGATTGGTTTGGCATACCTTCATTCGGTTTATGCCCTTCTGCATGGCTTTTATATATGGACTCCTCATGATTTCCATTTCCCCTTGAGATCCACTAGCATCATGATTTCCACCAAATAGGGGTGTATATTTACCATGTCTTTGCTCCATCAAATACCGAGAAAGAATAACTTGGTGTTTACTATGTTCCTCCATCAAAGCTATCATTTTGTCCTGGCCTCTTTGGAAATTTGCAAAGGATAGTTTGAGTTCTACCTATCCCAAAGATAAATAGTTCTACATCTCTTCAAGTTTGTACTACATAATAACCTGGTTGTTTTGTAGTGAATCATTCATTGCCTGAGTTTCCCTTTCAGCCAAGAAAGTTTCCTCTTCTGATGTTGCATTTTTTGTTTCATGAGTTTCCCCCATACAGACCTATGGCTCTTATCCTTCAGGAATACATGATACAGGTTGTCCCCCAAGGCATCTCCTCTTGGTTAGTATTTTATCACATGTTGGTGAAGGAATTCACTCTGATACCACTGTAATGTTCCCAAGAAATCTTTCTAGGAAACTTGGGTGATTTTTAACCTTGTTTGTCTGTTTATGCAAGTTTTTGTTTCGAGTAGTTGCACTCTGGGTGTCTGTGATTGGTTTATATCATATAGAATATAATAATTATGTAGATAATAATATATAAGAGAAACACAACAAAATATTTCATAAAAAGATTCATTTCTGACCTTTATTTAGTATAATGCGATGATCCCCACAAGTAGATCTGCAGATCTGGTATAATAGAGCAAAGTAGAGAAGTTTGGGCTACATGTGCCCCTTAGATACAATGATATAGAGAAATAGGGCCTCCTAGGTCTCCCACAACCAAATGAAGGTTAATACAAGATCAATTTATTTCCCTGGAGAGTTGTAACCTTCAAATATGATTTTGGTGCATCCCCCACTGGCTGGAAAAGATAGATATTTTGGCCTCTTTGAAGATGACCTCCAAATCTGGTAAAAAAACCACCAAACTATATATCTGCATCTATATATAGCATATGGAGAAAGTTTGCAGTCAAACCCCTTGATATAAACTTCCAACTCAAGTCCCCCTCAATGAATGATGTACCCTTCTTCAACAAATACGCCCAACTGAATAATAAAATTGATATGCAGAAGAAAACTCTCAAACAACTGATGAAAAAGGGCTCTATGGAGATAAAACGACTCATGAGGTGTGTTCTCCTATAGATCTATCCTCCTCAAAGCAAATCGAATCTTTTCTCCTCAACTGGTGCACCACATATGTTGGAAAACCCTTCAAACTACACCCTTCTTGCTCAATTGATCTCAATAGAAGAATAGCATGAATCAGGAGTGAGGCACCCTCCTCTCTCTTTTATACCTCCATTTCTAATTCTTAGTTCAGTTGCTTTATTACTTTTACTAAGGTTGTTGTTTCATTTTCTCCTTAAGTCAAATAACCTTTTTCTTTTCTTCATGAAAGTCACTTTAATAAAATAAAATTAAGTCCTTAAGTGACCTTTAGCACCTTATAAACCTTTTTTACCCAGTGGACTATAGTCTAGAGGGGTGACTAGACTACTTAGTCCTATTTTTTTCTTGTCAAGGGGAGGGGAACATTACAATGAGAACATATATTGCAGATATAGCTAGATGGGCTAGTGAGAGGGAAAGAAACTCCATATGATAGAGAAAGCACCCCTGAGCATATTAGGTTTTGATTGGATTATGTTTCACTTGGAGATGATGTCACACCTCTTTGAAGAGGTTATGGATCCATATTCACCTATAATGTCACACCCTAGCCTTTAGATGTTGCATTTGTTATGATGACCTCATGCTTGGTGCTTGATGAGACAACCTAGGATGGGAGCATTCTTATTGATGATGAGTTGGCACTTGATGGTGATGAGACAAGACCCTTGGGGTGAGAGACATTACCTTTGATGATGCTTTCACATTTTCATGGAGTGACATGGCCTTTGGAGGCACATTTTAACC
>JASDQU011026650.1:30469-44837 GCA_032191745.1 Picea mariana
CTCACATCTCTCTTGAAGAAAAATTCATTTGTGTTGAATGATAAGGCTAATTTGGCATTCTCTCTCTTAAAGGATGCCATGTATTCTACACTAGTATTGGCAACACCTAATTTTTGTAAAACATTCATAGTATAATGTGATGCATTAGGACTAGGAATGGGAGAAGTATTGACACAAGAAAAAAGACCATTGGCTTATGAAAGAAAACAATTCAAGGGAAAATATTTGGTGAAATCTACATATGAAAAAAAAATGGAAGCAATTTTACATGCAATAAAAAATGGTGACAATATCTCATTGGGAGGAACTTTAAAATCAAGACAGACCATGATAGCCTTAAGAAATTTTTGGAGAAAATATTGTCATAAGAAGAGCAACAAAAATGGGTAGGAAAAATGCAAGGGTGTGATTTTGAAATAATCTACAAAAAGGGGAAGGACAATGTAGTAGCAGATGCTATTTCTAGAATAGAAGAAGCATCAAGATTATATTCTATTACATATTCTCTTTCTCCGTGTTTGGAAGAAGCTCTCCATGAATGGAAAAATGACTGCAATAATACTAAACAAAAAATACAATGTGTAAAGGAAGGGATGAACTCTATGGAACATTAGGAGTGGAAGGGAGATATACTTTGGTACACTGGTAGAATATGTTTATGCCCTCAATCAAAGTTGAAGCAACAAATATTAAGCGAGTCTCATGAGTCTCTAATAAAAGGACATGCATGCTTCATTAAAACATATCAAAGGACCAAAAAAAAAAATGGGAAGGAATGAAGAAAACTATTCAAAAATTTGTAAGAGAATTTTAGGTTTTCCAAAGAAATAAAGGAGAGACAGTAAAATCTCCAGGGTTACTTTAGTCATTAAACATACCTAATAAAATATGGGAAGATAAACCAATGGATTTCATTACATGGTTACCAAAATCTGAAGGTAAGGATGCCATTTTTGCGTTTTTTGATAGACTCACAAAATATGCACATTTTTGTGGAATTCAAAGTACATATACAATAAACTTGTTATCCCCACCTTTTAGGGATAACTAGGAGATCATGTCTTGAGGCCCACAGGTCCTAGGCATGGAGTACCGAGAGTAGTATTGACCTGAGCATGGCCCTGGAGGACCCACCTTTTCTTCTTCCATTGTCTTTGTCTTGTCAGCAGCAACAACATCCATCACCATCGACTTGGTCCTGTATCAAAAGAGGTTCTTGCTTCATGAGGTAATTGGTCCAGGTATCATGTTATGTGTCAATTTTGATCATTAAAACCTTTAGATATATGCATCTGATTCCTTTTATCTCTAACAACTGCTTGGATCTTACATTTTCCCACTTGACCATGTTTGGGGGGATTGACAGGGTGCCCTAGCAAGCATGTGTCTGTAGGTTTTTGGTTGGCCACTGGGAGACTTCTGAAAAGCCATCGTCCACTCCCATCATAGCATCACTCTTACATATTGTTTCTCTCTCACCTATCCCACTCCCCTTGTTCGAGCATTGGGTTGACCTATTTTCAATATCACACCTTACCTCGTGGGAAGAAGGGGCTAAAGGCCCAGAAGGTAAAAGCAAGATGGTAAAATATAAAATCCTAAGAACAAACCTCAAGATGCTTCGCCCAGGGATCCCCGAGAAAGAAATAAAAGGCTTCTTAGCAAGAAACAAGAGGGACCTGGAAAAATAATAAAACAAGACCTAGTCAGAGGATAGGGGGTCTCATCATGAGCCAACCTATTAGGTCCCTGGGTACCTAGCAGTATGAAATTGCCACCAGCTGATTACCACACCAGGGCAGTGACCCTTGGTTGCATGGCCAAGGGAAAGGGGGTCTCATCACGAGCCATCCTTCTCATTTCTGTGAAAGTAATTGTGGGTAACGTTGTCAGCTCTGGTCACCATGCCAAGGCAGTGTCCCCTGATTAGCTCTTGAACAAAAAAAGGATAAAAAAGAATAAAAGAATGAAAAAGAATAAAGGAAAGAATGGGCTTGGAAAACTGCATCCATGACAGGGACAACTCACCTTCTACAAAGGCACCCACAGATAACATCTTTTCACCCTTGGCCATCATTGCACCCACATTCTTGGACATCCACTTACATGGCTTGGAAAAGGTCTTTCTGGGAACTTGATTTTTTCTATGGACACTAGCCCAATAGGAAGCCTTGTCCTTTTCCCCAGACTTGTATTGTAGGCTTGTGTAACATCTTTGAGCTATTGTTTGATGTATTAGGGATTTTATGCATGTTTTTAACAATATTAATGATGAGATGTGATTGACATTTCCATGATCCCTGTGATTGATGAGCCCATGGAGGGTGTAACCTTTGATGTGCAGGACCATACCCGACAGACAGGTACCATTTGGACCAGTACAGATGGGGAGATGATCAGTTCGGACCTCCATGGGGGTGAAGATCCCACTAGATGGATGTTGAGACCCCATCAGCGGGCAGAGATAGGACAGAGTTTGATCAGATTCTTTGCACGAGAGAAGAAGAGGATGTTCCACCAGAGGCACCTCAACATAGCTTAGCCTAGGGGGATGAGCCCTTTTCACTAAGATATTGGCCTTGGAAGGCTTGGGATGTCACCTTTGATGACCATGATATCATCTAGCCTATTGGATGTCTTTGGAGGCAGACTGGGCAGCAGTGGTACGTGTGGCATGTTGGAGAAGCCCCTGGAGGGCTAACGTTTTTCTCCAGGATGTTTCATTTTCCCTAGAAAGGGATAACACCTCCCTTAGAGGGGATTTTACTCTCTTTTCTACTTATTTAGGGTCTTTATTTGACAATTTAATGCAAAACAATATGATTTTGATAATTTGGCCTTGTCGGCCTTTTACTTAACCTAAAATGTAAAATTAGGTCAAGGTTTTGTATAAATGAGAGATTTTCACTCTCATTTTTTTATCACAACTCACTCACTCATTAGTGAGGTCTGAAATTTTCACCGTATCTTGGGTACTTGGATGATTTAAGGAAGGTGCACTTGTTGAAGGAAGACATTTTTGGCATATTTTGGCATTTCTCTTGAAGGAAGGTGTTACAACTAGGGTTTGCATGCTATTTCATGGTGATATGTAAGTGTTTTTTTCTGTAAAACTTCTTGAATGAATGGTTGTAGTCTTATATTCTTGCATATGTTTATAATTTGTGATTAAAACCCTAGGTGACAAGCACACAAGTAGGTTCTTGTCTCATGTCCCCTGATAGAGAAATTTTCAGCCATTGAAGAGGAAATGAGAGCCTAGCCGTAGCTACACTCCTTTCTCTTCTTCCCCTTTGCTAGTCGTACATGTTTGAGCTCAATAAGGAGAAGACGTCCCAGGCCTAGGTTATCTACACTTAGGGTCATTTTTCTTCTAGGGTTTGATGATAGAGCCTTGTTGTAGCAACACTCTCCCTCATTTGACTCTCTTGTCTTGACTTTATCTTTCATTCTAGTTGTTTTTTCCATCTAAGGAAGGAGGAGACAACACGAGGCCTTGCCATAGCAACACCAGAGTGATCCTCTCTCCCCTAGGGTTTTGTCTCTGAGGCCCTACCATAGCAACACTTCAGAGATCTTCCCTCCAATCCTTAGACGTCCTCCTTCAACCCTTGCGTCCTCCTTTAAATTGACTCCATTTTACCCTAGAAGGCACTAATCTCAAGACCTCCACCGTTGAAGAGGAACTTGATCACAAACTCTCTCAAAACTTGAATTTCAAACCCTAACTACACTAAGCTCAACTAACTTACTAACCCTAGTTGCTGACATCATCCTTGGTTATTACATCTTTAATGTAGCAATGTTTCATTTTATGAGAAATTGAATGGTAGTTAAAGGCATTAATTGAGTTAAGTATTTATTTGTTGCATTGAATGCCATATCGTTCTAGTATTTATTGGTGAAGTGACATTACTTTTATTGCTATTTTGTAAACATTGACTTCATCAACATTTACTTTCAAATTGTTTATATTGAATATCAGATAGTCTTTGATATATATGAAGTACTAACCAGAGCCTGCATATATCAGTTTATTGTTGCTTTGTTATCGGGTAGGGATTCTACTTGGTTATCTTTGTTGGATATAAGTCGGACTATCTTTTCTGGTGTTGATCTATGAAGGGGGGAACTTGTCATTGTTTGATTATCCTTTAGCCTCTCCAAAACCCTAGGTCACCGAGGACGTCTCCCCTAGGCCTTACCTCCCTAAAGAGAAAGAACCTCCCCATCGTGGTGACATTGGGTGGGATAGGTTCTTGTTACGCCAGTTTGACCTCCTACTTTATAGCCTTTCTTCCTAGCTACAAATTGTACGATAACATTTTGGCACCGTTGCCGGGGAACACTAAGTCAAACCTTCCTCAGACGACACTTTTTCGGTAAGCCTTACCCCTATGGTTTCTATCTTATAAGCTTACCTAATGACTCTATTTTGGGTGTTTTCCATTATCTTTTGATAGTTTCAAGAAAACTATCTGGCGACTCCACTGATGACGAAGCCAACTATGACTTCACAATAGGATCCAGGGAACTACAAACCTTTGGACATGAATAAAATCCCAGGATATCCCAGACGAATGCCCCCCTTTTATAAAAATTGGCTACCTAGATTCATTGGCATCGATGGAGAAAGTCTCGATTATCATATGAGAAAATTCCGAGATTTCTTTCAATACCGCCCTGTCAGTGATGAGGCTGAAGATTTGGTGATGAAACTCTTCTCTGCCTCTCTACATGGAGAGGCTAGAATATGGTATGATAATATTCCAACTGCCAGCATCACATCTATGGACCAATTTGAAGAAATCTTTCTTGCAAGGTGGGTTCTGAAAATGGAAGATATCCAATCATTGCTGAGAGGTCTTGAATGCATAAAACAGACAGAGGATGAGACCATCAAAGATTTCGGTGTTAGATTTCAAAGGTTGTTTTACTACATTCCTGAAAGATATCGTCCTAAAGGCAAGTATTTCATCTATCTCTATACCAATGGACTTTTGGGGAATTTAAGCTTCCTCATAAATAAAAAGGGTCCAAAAACACTTGCAGAAGTTTACAACATGGCCATTCAAATAGAGAAAAATCTCTCCTCGTCTAGAACCAATGACCGTACCATGGACACTCTCAGCTTGATAAAACTAGTTTCCCTTGAAACCTTTGCTGAAGATCCACAAGAGAGAAGGGAACAACTTTTTGACAAGTACAATGAGGACGTGATTAAGGAGAAAAAACCTAAGCAAGATGATGAAGTACCAACCCGTGCTCCTCCATCTGATGAGGTCATCCAAGAACCTATTTCTCCTGCACAACAAAGTGAAGATGAGGTTAGTTGCTTTCCACTTCAGGATTCTGATGACACCTTGTTCCTTGATTTAGAAAATGAAGGAGAAATGAAAGACTTGAACAAAATGCATATTCCTTGCTGTACAATCGAAGACAAAGAAGCAATCCATGAGGATGAAACAATAAGACATGCTGAAAATGCCAAAGTCCTCGAAGCCCCTGCACAAGAATAAACAGTAAGTTTCCCTCCTCCCCTAGTTTTTGATGATGCTTTACTTTATGATGAAGGAAATGAGGAGGAGGAGAATGAATTTTCAAATGTTTCAAACCCTGCATGTTATGACACAAATAGTGGCATTGTTGATAACATTGATGAGTTCATACATGTTGGGAGACGTAGGTGGGATATAGTTGGTTATGACCCAGATCCCATCTATGACACTGAGAGTCATTTCCATGTGCTGCCCTTTCAATTATCACAACAGATTACTTTTGACCAGTGGCAACAAGGAGATGAGATTTTTACCTATACTTTTCAAAAAACCAAGGATGACCTAGTACCTTGTTTTCCTGATGATTTTCAGTCTTACCTTGAGATTTTTTATGAGTACCCTTCTGAGCACTTGGATTCTCTCCATGAATATGATTACCAACCACCATTGTGCTTGGATTTTGATACAAGTAAGAACATTGTTTGCCTAAAGAAGGATTCTCATGACTTCTCACTCCAACCACCTGTTATTACTTTTCCTTGCTTTTCCATTAAAGGTGTAGTTTGGAAGTATATCTTTTATATAGAGTTTCCCCTTAGGCAAACCCTAGAGTCCAAGGGTTGGTTAAATATTACAAGCTTAAGTGTATCTTCTCATTTTTTCAGCTATCCCTTGAGAATTTGCCAGTCGTCTAATACATCCTTGTCAATCCCTTCCCAGAATTCACAGTATGAGAACGTCTTAGGTAGCCAGTGTACCAACCTTTTGAGTCAGTGTTCTAAACCTTGGAATTTTCTTGACCCTTTCATGTAGTGGATTGAGTACTTTCCTCTGAGATGGACTTGGCAGGATTTTACCCCTCCCACCCGCTTCCATGAGTTATACTTTGAGATTTCCGATGATATGATATATATTCTAACACGTGACATTTTTGTTCTTGATTTATCAGTATTTTGGTTTATGATGAATCACAAAGGCAGGTATCATGGGACATTGCTAGATTGGCTACACTGGTCGTTTGACTACATCGAACATCTATCCAATAGGTAAGTAAAGGTAGGTACTTTGCTTTACATTCGCATATTTTACTTTAGTATAAATACATCTATATGTATGCTAGGGTGGCATTACCACCCCAATTTTGTTACTAATACTGCTATCGAGATTGATCAGGTCTGCAAGTTATGCCAGAGATGTTGAGGTTCTCATGCACTCTACGGTGAGCACATGTCCCTGAGTTGGAGCCAGATGTTATTCCCACTTTTTAGGGATAACTAGGAGATCATGTCTCGCATTTCAAACCCTAACTACACTAAGCTCAACTAACTTACTAACCTTAGTTGTTGACGTCATCCTTGGTTATTACATCTTTAATGCAGCAACATTTCATTTTATGAGCAATTGAATGGTAGTTAAAGGCATTAATTGAGTTAAGCATTGGTTTGTTGCATTGAATGCCATATCGTTATAGTATTTATTGGTGAAGTGACATTACTTTTATTGTTATTTTGTAAACATTGACTTCATCAACATTTACTTTCAAATTGCTTATATTGAATATCAGATAGTCTTTGATATATATGAAGTACTAACCAAAGCCTGCATATTTCAGTTTATTGTTGCTTTGTTCTCGGGCAGGGATTCTACTTGGTTATCTTTGTTGGCTATAAGCCGGACTATATTTTCTGGTGGTGATCTGTGAAGGGGGAAAATTGTCATTGTTTGATTATCCTTTAGCCTCTTCAAAACCCCAGGTCACCGGAGACGTCTCCCCTGGGCCTTACCTCCCTAAAGAGAAAGAACCTCCCCATCGTGGTGACATTGGGTGGGATAGGTTCCTGTTACACCAGTTTGGCCTCCTATTTTATAACCTTTCTTCCTAGCTACAAACTGTGCGATAACATTTTGGCATCATT
The DNA here is from genome assembly GCA_032191745.1 of Picea mariana. Classification (NCBI taxonomy): domain Eukaryota; kingdom Viridiplantae; phylum Streptophyta; class Pinopsida; order Pinales; family Pinaceae; genus Picea; species Picea mariana. Next base: position 37,884 of record JASDQU011026650.1, read on the forward strand.
GCCAGGGAACACTGAGTCAAACCTTCCTCAGATGACACTTTTTTGGTAAGACTTTCCCCTATGGTTTCTATCTAACAAGCTTACCTAGCGACTCCATTTTGGGTGTTTTCCCTTATATTTTGATAGTTTCAAGAAAACTATCTGGCGACTCCACTGATGATGAAGTCAACTATGACTTCACAATGGGATCCAGGGAACTACAAACGTTTGGACATGAGTAAAATCCCAAGATATCCCATATGAATGCCCCCCTTTTATAAAAATTGGCTCCCTATATTCGTTGCATCAACGGAGAAAGTCTCGATTATCACATGAGCAGATTCTGGGCTTTCTTTCAATACCGCACTGTCAATGATGAGGCTGAAGATTTGGTGATGAAACTCTTCTCTACCTCTCTACATGGAGAGGCTAGAAGATGGTATGATAATGTTCCAACTGCCAGCATCACATCTATGGACCAATTTGAAGAAATATTTATTGCAATGTGGGTTCTGAAAATGGAATATATCCAATCATTGTTGAGAGGTATTGAATGCACGAAACAGACAGAGGATGAGACCATTAGAGATTTCGGTGTAATATTTCAGAGGTTTTTGTACCACATTCTTGAAACCTATTTCCCTAAAGGCAAGTATCTCATCTATCTCTATACCAATGGACTTCTAGGGCATTTAATCTTCCTCCTAAATCAAAAGGGTCCAAAAACACTTGCAGAAGATTACAACATGGCCATTCGAATCGAGAAAAATCTCTCCTCGTCCAGAACTAATGACCGTACCATGGACACTCTCATCTTGATAAAACTAGTTTCCCTTGAAACCTTTGTTGAATAACCACAAGAGAGAAGGGAACAAGTTTTTGACCAGCGGAATGAGGACGCGATTAAGAAGAAAAAACCTAAGCAAGATGATGAAGTACCAACCCGTGCTCCTCCCTCTGATGAGGTCATCCAAGAACTTGTTTCTCCTGCACAACAAAGTGAAGATGAGGTCAGTTTATTTCCACTTCAGGATTCCTATGACACCTTGTTCCTTGATTCAAAAAATGAAGGAGAAATGAAATCCTTGGACAAAATGGATATTCCTTGTTATACAATCAAAGACAAAGAAGCAATCCATCAGGATGAAACGATAACACATGTTGAAAATGCCAAAGTCCTCGAAGCCCCTGCACAATAAGAAACAGTAATTTTCCCTCCTCCCCTAGTTTTTGATGATGCTTTACTTTATGATGAAGGAAATGAGGAGGAGGAGAATGAATTTTCAAATGTTTCAAACCCTGCATGTTATGACACAGATAATGACATTGTTGATAACATTGATGAGCTCATACATGTTTGGAGATGTAGGTGGGATATAGTTGGTTATGACATGGATCCCATCTATGACACTGAGAATCATTTCCAAGTGTTTCCCTTGCAATTATCACAGCAGATTACTTTTGACCAGTGGCAACAAGGAGATGAGATTTTTACCCGTACTTTTCAAAAAACCAAGGATGACCTAGTAACTTGTTTTCCTAATGATTTTCAGTCTTACCTTGATATTTTTTATGAGTACCCTTCTGAGCACTTGGATTCTCTACATGAAGATGATTACCAACCACCACTGTGCTCGAATTTTGATACAAATAAGAACATTGTTTGCCTAAAGAATGATTCTCATGACTTCTCACTCCAGCCACCTATTATTACTTTGCCTTGCTTTTCCATTAAAGGTGTAGTTGGGAAGTATATATTTTATATAGAGTTTCCCCTTAGGAAAACCTTAGAGTCCAAGGGTTGGTTAAATATTACAATCTTAAGTGTATCTTCTCAGTTTTTCAACTATCCCTTGAGAATTTGCTAGTCATCTAATACATCCTTGTCAATCCCTTCCCAGAATTCACAGTATGAGAACGTCTTAGGTAGTCAGTGTGCCGACCTTTTGAGTCAGTGTTATGAACCTTGGACTTTTCTTCACCCTTTCCTGAAGTGGATTGAGTACTTTCCTCAGAGATGGACTTGGCAGGATTTTATCCCTCCCACCCGCCTCCATGAGTTAGACTTTGAGATTTTCAATTATATGATATATATTCTAACTCATGACATTTTTGTGCTTGATTTATCACTATTTTTGTTTATGATGAAGAACAAAGGCAGGTATCGTGGGACATTGTTGGATTGGCTACACTGGTTGTTTGACTACATCGAGCATCCAACCAACATGTAAGTAAAGGTAGGTACTTTGCTTTACATTCGCATATTTTACTTTAGTATATATACATCTATATGTATGCTAGGGTGGCATTGCCACCCCAATTTTGTTACTAATACTTCTATCGAGATTGAGAAGGTTTGCAGGTTATGCCAGAGGTGTTGAGGTTCTCATGCGCTCTATGGTGAGCACATGTCCTTGAGTTGGAGCCAGATGTTATCCCCACTTTTTAGGGATAACTAGGAGATCATGTCTCAAGGCCCACAATTCCTAGACATGGAGTACCGAGAGCGGGATTGACCTGAGCATGGCCCTGGAGGGCCCACCTTTTCTTCTTCCATTGACTTTGTCTTTTCAGTAGCAACAACATCGATCACCATCGACTTGGTCCTGTATCAAAAGCGGTTCTTGCTCCATGAGGTAATTGGTCTAGGTATCATCGTATGTGCCACTTTTGATCATTAAAACCTTTAAATATATGCATCTGGTTCCTTTTATCTCTAACAACTACTTGTATCTTACATTTTCCCACTTGACCATGTTTGGGGGGATTGATAGGGTGCCTTAGCAAGCCTGTGTATGTAGGTTTTTGGTTGGCCATTAGGAGACTTTTGAAAAGCCATCATCCGCTCCCATCATAGCATCACTCTTACATATTGTTTCTTGCTCACCTATCCCACTCCCCTTGTCTGGGCATTAGGTTGACCTATTTTCAGGATCACACCTTACCTCGTGGGAAGAAGGGGTTAAAGGCCCAGAAGGTAAAAGCAAGATGGTAAAAGATAAAATCCTAAGAACAAAACTCGAGATGCTTCGCCCAAGGATCCCCGAGAAAGCAATAAAAGGCTTCTCAGCAAGAAACAAGAGGGACCCAGAAAAATAATAAAACAATACCTAGTCAAAGGATAGGGGGTCTCATCATGAGCCATCCTATTAGGTCCATGGGTACCTAGCAGTATGACATTGGCACCAACTGGTTTCCATGTCAGGGAAGTGACCTTTGGTTGCATGGCCAAGGGAAAGGGGGTCTCATCACGAGCCATCCTTCTCATTTCTACGAAATTAATTGTGGGTAACGCTGTCAGATCTGGTCACCATGCCAAGGCAGTGTCCCCTGATTATCTCCTGAACAAAAAAAGGATAAAAAGGAATAAAAGAATGAAAAAGAATAAAGGCAATAATAGGCTTGGAAAAATGCATCCATGACAAGGACAACTCGCCTTCTACAAAGGCACCCACGGGTAACATCTTTGGACCCTTGGCCATCATTGCACCCACATGCTTGGACATCCCCTGACCACACCACCCACTTACATGGCTTGGAAGATATCTTTCTGGGAACTTGCCTTTTTCTGTGGACACTAGCCCAATAGGAATCCTTGTCCTTCTCCCCAGACTTGTATTGCAGGCTTTTGTAATGTCTTTGAGCTATTGATTAATGTATTAGGGATTTTATGCATGTTTTTAACAGTATTAATGATGAGATGTGATTGACATTGCCATGATCCATGTGACTGATGAGCATAGGGAGGGCGTAGCCTTTGATGTACAAGACCATACTTGACTGACAGGTACCATTTGGACCGGTGCACATGGGGAGATGATCAGTTCTAACCTCCATGGGGCTAAAGAGCCCACCATATGGATTTTGAGACCCCATCAGGGGGCAGAGATAGGACAGAGGTTGATCAGAGTCTTTGCACCAAAGAAGAAGAGGACGTTCCAATAGAGACACCTCGACATAGCTTAGCCTAGGGGGATGAGCCCTTTTCACTGAGACGTTGGCATTGGAAGGCCTGGGACGTCACCTTTGATGACCATGACATCATCCAACCTATTAGATGTCTTTGGAGGCAGACTGGGCAGTAGTGGCACGTGTGGCATGTTGGAGAAGCCCCTAGAGGGCTAACGTTTTGCTCCAGGATGTTTCATTTTCCCTAGAAAGGGCTAGTGCCTACCTTAGAGGGGCTTTTACTCTCTTTTCTGCTTATTTAGGGTTTTTATTTGACAATTTAATGTAAAACAGTATGATTTTGATAATTTGGCCTTGTCGGCCTTTTACCTGACCTAAAATATAAAATTAGGTCAAGGTTTTGTATAAATGAGAGATTTTCGTTCTCATTTTTTTATCACAAATCACTCACTCGTTAGTGAGGTCTGAAATTTGCACCCTATCTTGGGTACTTGGATGATTTAAGGAAGGCGCACTTGTTGAAAGAAGACATTTTTGGCATATTTTGGCATTTCTCTTGAAGGAAGGTGTTACAACTAGGGTTTGCATGCTATTTCATGGTGATATGTAAGTGTGTTTTCTACAAAACTTCTTGAATGAATGGTTGTAGTCTTATATTCTTGCATATGTTTATAATTTGTTGATTAAAACCTTGGGTGACAAGCACACAAGTAGGTTCTTGTCTCATGTCCCTTGATAGAGAATTTTTCAGCCATTGAAGAGGAAAAGAGAGCCTAGTCGTAGCTACACTCCTTTCTCCTCTTCCCCTTTGCTAGTCGTACCTGTTTGAGCTCAAGAAGGAGAAGACGTCCCAGGCCTAGGTTATCTACACTTAGGGCCATTTTTCTTCTATGGTTTGATGATAGAGCCTTGATGTAGCAACACTCTCCCTCATTTGACTCTCTTGTCTTAACTTTATCTTTCATGCTAGCCATTTTTGCCATCTAAGGAAGGAGGAGAGAGCACGAGGCCTTGCCATAGAAACACCAGAGTGAGCCTCTCTACCCTAGGGTTTTGTCTCTGAGGCCCTCCCATAGCAACACTTCAGAGCTCTTCCCTCCAGTCCTTAGTCGTCCTCCTTCAACCCTTGAATCCTCCTTTAAATTGACACCATTTTACCCTAGAAGGCACTGATCTCAAGACCTCCAGCGTTGAAGTGGAACTTGATCACAAACTCTCTCAAAACTTGAATTTCAAACCCTAACTACACTAAGCTCAACTAACTTACTAACCCTAGTTGCTGACGTCATCCTTGGTTATTACATCTTTAATGCAGCAACGTTTCATTTTATGAGAAATTGAATGGTAGTTAAAGGCATTTATTGAGTTAAGTATTGATTTGTTGCATTGAATGCCATATTGTTCTATTATTTATTGGTGAAGTGACATTACTTTTATTTCTATTTTGTAAACATTGACTTCGTCAACATTTACTTTCAAATTGCTTCTATTGAATATCAGATAGTCTTTGATATATATGAAGTACTAACCAGAGCCTGCATATATCAGTTTATTATTGCTTTGTTCTCGAGCAATGATTCTACTTGGTTATCTGTGTTGGCTATAAGCTGGACTATATTTTCTGGTCGTGATCTGTGAATGGGGAAACTTGTCATTATATTATTATCCTTTAGCCTCTTCAAAACCCCGGGTCACCGGTGTTGGTATCGGAAGTCACTCCTGGATTGCTTGCAGGAGCTGAGCCTGACACCCATCAGTTTAATGTCACGATTTGTTTAAAGGGGTGATCAAATGGAGGAAAACTCAGAACAATATCGTCTCAACTCTGAAACTAGGCCAGACATGCATGGGCGAGTGAGGTCTTAGATAAACTTCAAACAGTCAGTTGTAATAAGGGTGAGCAGGTGGAAGACTTGTCTAGGAAGAGTGCAGGGGACTGTTCTGATCATCAGGATCCTAACAGACTGTGAGAGAAGGCATCTGAGGGCAAGATCTTCTTACACCCAAATGCAGGAAACCAGAGAAAACAACAATGCAACAATAAATCATTTATCATAACATAACTGTGCTAATTCATACGAAGCATTCGATCATGAACTCTCTGGCACGAGACGAAACACAGATGGAAAAGGAAAACTATTTGTCATAAAACAAGAAATCTCAAACACAGATGCATAACCAAGAAACCAGAATGATTGTTAAAACTTTACAGTCGGGAGCTTCGCTCTTCCATCGATAGATACAAAAATGGTGAAAACGCCTTCATATACTCAAAACAACGACAACAACAAAATCAAGACGTTGCATTAAACACATTGCATCTGCATGGCTTCTGACAATCTACAGCTGCAATCTTTGAATGATCGTGCAACTTTGGCGGACGCAATCGGACTCTCTGACAGTTCCGTGGGAGAATCGATGTGCCTTTAATTCATCGCCAAACTTTCCCATTATGGCGGAGACGATGTCTAACCACCACCAACTACCTCAATAACTGCTTCATTGGGATTGAGGATGGCTCGACCAACTCGGCACCTCTGCGACGTGGAAGACCTTTCATGCTGCCACCTGGATTAGCTGAGCGATATGGTGCATAGGCATGGCAGCCAGCACGAAAGATGGGGAACAACAATGGAGTGATGGGGCCAAAACCGCGGGGGGTGAAGCACGAAGCGATGAGGTGTGAGAGAGGTGGTAGGGTAAGACATGTGGCGGAAAACAACAAGCGGAGGGAGTAGGACACATGGCAGGAGACGAGGAGACTTGGAAGGTGAGTGGATGATGAGATGTAGAAGGGAAAAGCGCATGGAGGAAGACACAGACGTACGGGATAGGAGATGAGGTAAAACGGGCACCTTATTTGTAGGGGGCTGACGTGGAGGGGAACGGGACACGCGGTGGATAATGAGTGGATGATGAGATGGGAAAGGGACCACACAGACCAAAGAGGGGAGGTGGATAGGTGACACATGGAAACAGGGGAGAGGCAGCTCAGGAGGATGACATAACGGGGGAAGGGCCCATGCTGGCTAAACATAGAGCAACTGAGAAGGATGGGATCGCGCG
>JASDQU011026651.1:5769-17211 GCA_032191745.1 Picea mariana
CTCAAAGGCGAACCCAATGCAGAACTCGAACGAATTCGAACCTATGCTCGAATTCGAACCTTAAGAAGAATTTAAAGGCGAATTTGAGTGAGGTTCAAATGAGGTTCGAGTAGGGTAATGTCAGGTAAAATTAATAACTCGAGGTGAAATTAATTAATTTGATAAAAAATTTAAAATGGACACCATAAAATTAAAAATCCCAATTGCATTATTTATATTTCCCCGCCTAACTTACCCTTGCAAGTTGCGACTCATTGCTGTAAACCCCTAAACTTTGCGTTTGCAATAGGGTTTGCAATCCTTCGCCTCGACCTCCTCTGTGACTATCATGTGACATGAATCGTGCCGTCTGGGTAGGAATCTGGAATTTGATGATGTAGACTATAGTTTAATTCGCTGATGTAGACTATATTTTAATTTTCAATAACATCTTTGATGATTGGATTTTATGATGATTAAGTTCTTCATATATATTTATTAATCAAGATTCCTACTCACTGTTCACATAATGTTAATTTCTTATTTTAAAGTTTATATATATGTGTGTGTGTAGAAAAATGTATATAGTCTAACCTAAAGACGAACCTCATTCGAACCTTATTGGAAAATTCGAACCCGAATTGAACATAATCGTATTCAAACCCGAATCATGTGACTTAGATGATATGTTGCTGATAGGAAACGACATGGAGATTGTTCAGGATGTGAAAACTCAGTTGTTCTCTAAATTTGACATGAAGGATCTTGTTGCTGCAAATTTCATTTTGGGCATGGAAATTAAAAGAGATCAAGCAAACATGAAACTCTGGTTAAATCAGAGGAAATATGTCAAGACAATATTGCAGAGGTTTAATATGAAGGAATGTAAACTGATCAGGGTTCCTATTCCTGTAGGTGTAAATTTATCTGCGAATTAGTGTCCAAAGACACAAGAAGAGGAAGAGGACATGTATCATGTTCCATATGCTAGTGCGGTTGGCAGTTTGATGTATGCAATGGTCTGTAGTAGACTGGACANGTGTGTGTGTGTGTGTGTGTAGAAAAATGTATATAGTCTAACCTAAAGACGAACCTCATTCGAACCTTATTGGAAAATTCGAACCCGAATTGAACCTAATCGTATTCAAACCCGAACCATGTGACTTAGATGATATGTTGCTGATAGGAAACGACATGGAGATTGTTCAGGATGTGAAAACTCAGTTGTTCTCTAAATTTGACATGAAGGATCTTGTTGCTGCAAATTTCATTTTGGGCATGGAAATTAAAAGAGATCGAGAAAATATGAAACTCTGGTTAAATCAGAGGAAATATGTCAAGACAATATTGCAGAGGTTTAATATGAAGGAATGTAAACTGATCAGGGTTCCTATTCCTGTAGGTGTAAATTTATCTGCGAATTAGTGTCCAAAGACACAAGAAGAGGAAGAGGACATGTCTCATGTTCCATATGCTAGTGCGGTTGGCAGTTTGATGTATGCAATGGTCTGTAGTAGACTGGACATTGTACATGCAGTGGGAGTTTTGAGGAGGTATATGTCAAAACAAGGAAAGGAGCATTGGACAACAATAAAGAGGGTTTTCAGGTATTTGCGTGGCACTACTAGTTATGGATTGTGCTAACAAGGAAGACCAGGATTGGACAAAGTGTTGGATATATATGGCTTTGTTGATGCAAACTGGGCTGGAGATTTGGAATGTAGAAGATCTACAAGTGGGTATGTGTTTAACCTGTTTGGAGGAGCAAAAGACAGGCTGTAGTGGCACTCTGAATTACAAAAGATGAATACATGGCAGCCACTCATGCAAACAAGGAAGCAATATGGTTACAGAGATTGTGTTCATGTATTGGGTTGGTACATCAAGCTGTAAGGATAGGTTGTGACAGTTAGAGTGCAATCTTCCTGGTGAAGAACCCAACTTATCTTTCAAAGACAAAGCATATTGATGTTCAACATCACTTTGTGAGAGACATGGTTGAAGAAAAGAAGGTGTTGTTGATGAAGGTGGACACTTTGAAGAATGTTGCAGATTCATTAACAAAATCTATGAGCACTGAAAAGTTCTCTTGGTGTAAAGGATCTATGGACATTGTTCTCTTGGATTGCTGACTATGTAATCCTGTAACCTTCTGTATGCAAAGAAAACAAGAAGTGGGAGAATGTTAGGTATGTGTTATATTCTTTGCAAGATTGGTCCCATGTACTGTACACNTATGTAATCCTGTAACCCTCTGTATGCAAAGAAAACAAGAAGTGGGAGAATGTTAGGTATGTGTTATATTCTTTGCAAGATTGGTCCCATGTACTGTACACCGATATAGTGAGCAAGGGGGGGTGGGGGGGGGATGGTTTGTTGGGGGTTCGAGGGCAGAGCGTCTAAATTTTTTTTTGACGGTTTTTCGGCACATGGTTTTCATCGATGGTTTTCTAATTCCGGTTAAGGAACTAGGGTTGTTGACTAATTTGTGTTAATGGACTAGGGGTTTGGATGTTGCAGGATCCTATATATCTAAGTTGCAGGAAACGCCCCCCCCCTTCGGTTTCGGGCAGGAAATCGGTACGAAACTCGGAAACTGGTACGGTACGACCAGGAAACGCCCCGGTCGTATCGTACGACGTTTCCCGATTTGGAAACGCCGTATGGTACGACCGACGACGTTTCTTGGCCGTACGACCAGCGTTTCGGGCGTCTTTGAGGCGAAATAAGAAAAAAAAAGGGGGCCATGGGCCCTCCAAACAATCAAATATATATTTTTTTGCATTTTCTATGTTTTTCTTGCATCATTATTGCATTTTTTTTGCATCATTATGTTTTTCTTGCAATATAATGTCTTATTTAAAAAAAAAACTATATATACATTTATATATATTTTTTATTTTTTTTGTATACGACGTTTTCCTTGGCGTTTCCCCGGACGTTTCCATTTTTTGGGGGACTGTTTCGTACTGTCCCGGTTTCGAAAACTTGGAAACGTTTCCCCGTTTCGTGCAACTTAGCTATATATATATATTGTATTGTAAATAATGAAGATAGACGATGACTAAAAGAATTAGAGGTGCGTCTCTAAACATGTTGCTAGTTTTCTTGGTTTGAGTTTCCAGGGTAAAAATATCTGTGTAATGTGTGTGTGCCATTGTATCTTTTCTGTTTTTATTAAGAATCCTTTTGCAGTAATTTATTGTACAAGGTTAAAATGTACATAAATCCACCACACTTTTGCAGGAAGAGGAATATTGATTTTTGATAAGGGATATACAGGTTTGCAACATTTGTCTAGCATGGAAATTCCAAGAAGGCATTGCAACAAGTTGCTATTCAAGGTCTTGGATGACTTGGTCAGGAGAAGGGCCAACCATTGCAAGATGGAGATATTCTTAAGAGGAGGAAGGTCATTTGAAGAATCATAATGGTCATTAGTATCAAGGGAGGAAATGAAATCTAATTCATTGATATGTACCTCATAATTTTCAGGGGAATCAATATCAGTATGAATATCATCAAAGTCATTAGATTTTGGAATGAAATCCCAAAATGCAGGATCTATACACCCTTCTTGGATCATGGATTTGGCAAATTGATTCACCAAATGCATGGATTTGGTTGACTTTTTCTAATTTGGACACTTATTTTCCCAATGCCCAATTCTTTTACAAACAAAGCAATGACTTTTTTTGTTTGGAGAAGATCTCTTTTGGAATCGGTCACAATTTCTTTTAGAAAATGATCTTCTTTTTTGGAAAGGCTTATCACAATGCCATTCTTTATAACCATTCTTCTTTGAGGGCTTGGACTTTGGATGGCAACCAAAGTTACAGGATTTTGACATAGTATTACAGAGAGTAGGGGTAAACCATTTATTTTTCTTTCTCAAGACTTTCTGTAATCTATTATTTGAAATAGGATAGGGCCAAGATCTCAAATAATATTTACCATACGCTAAGTTAGAAGGATCTTTAGTCTGATACAACAAATCTTGCATTATGCATATATATTCTTCTTTGAATTGCGAGTTGCATAATGACTGAGTAAGAAGCATATTAGTAGCATGAGATTCATCATTAGTTTCTGTTCCATATAATTCACTGCTAACGGCATTGATCATATCTCGAGGAGGATGAACTGGTTGGTATAGGCAATCTACCCAAATCTTCCAACTTAAACTACTTGTCACAACTCATATTGTATGAGGTTCCATCTTGGGATTCTCATCACATTGATGGAGATTTTCTTCTTATTCCTTGGAGCTGCTGGACCGACTTGGGGGGATATATTTTCATGAAGCCCCTTCTCTTCATAGCATTATATCATTGGATAGAGATATTTGGTTGGGGGGGTCTCACTTCTCCTTGGTTGGATGGAGATGTGGCTTATGTGGTGGATTTTCCTGGTACCTAGTTCTCTCTTCATGGTCGCTTATCTTTGGTTGATGGAGCTTAGGGTTTAGACGTTTATGATCTTGATTCTTTGGATTGATGGTTGTGAGACGCTCTTTGGTGCTATGGTATATCATTGGTGGATGATTATGTTGTTCATGGTTAACATAGCCTAACACTCATACATGTCACGATCCCCTTTGATTATGCCTTTGTCTTATGATGGGGTGTATCAGGAGATATCACTTTTATTTTAATGGTCCAAAACCTTTATGTAGTATACCCTCATTGACACATGTGTGGAGGTAAAGTATATTATTTTTTTATGTGCCAATGGGGCCATCCCCACTATTCATCCATTAATCCTTTTGAAGGCTGATTATGTCATGGATGGGGCCATCCCCACTATTCATCCATTAATCCTTTTGAAGGCTGATTATGCTATTGACGGGGCCACCCCCATTTTATTGCTCCATTTATATTACAACTTGTTTAATTGATGCGATGGCATATTGGGCACATATGTTCACACTAATTCTTATTATAATACATTGTTGGGGTCACCTTCATATTCCTTAATCCGTTTTTATGGAGTGACTCCTTGCCATATCATTTTTTCTTCCTTAAGTCCACAACTTTGGGAGATGATATCATATTGGCACATATGTTCACAAAAATGCATATTTTAATGCATTAGAATTGGCCTGTACCCTTAACAATAATGATGATAAGCCATGATTTATCCTCATTGAAATTACAACATGGAAATTGTGTGGAGCTACCTTATATCATGCGCCATGATGAAATCATGGTCTACATATTGGTTGAACCGATATTAATTATTATATGCTGTCCATCCCCTTATCGTTGTCAAGTATGAAGCTGTGGGTGATAAATCGTGGAGGGAGCCATCTTTTGTTATAAAGAGCCAGGCTTACATATGGTTAATGAGCTTGGGACAACACACATTATGCATAGAGCTGTGGCCCATATTTCTGTTTGACATCTTCCTTGTGGTTTGACTCATATGAGACATGGCATCGTTCCTTTATTATTTATCAACTATGTCAAGTTTATTTCATTGGAGGTGATGCAAGTGGGTTGTTATCCATATATATTATGCGAGATTTTATGGGGCCGTCTCCTCAAGCTAAGAAAATGATGGGCCACACTTTAATTACATAGAGCCACCTTTAAGTTATGGAGCTGAGCTATTTTGACCAAGTCGTATGGGGCCATTACCTTTGGCATATGGCACGACTTGGACTTCTTTGTTGAGCATGTAGTATCATGTAGGTAAACTGGTTCACCTGACTCCTTGTTTAGATTTGAAGATACACTCATTCACCATTATTTCATCATTTCAAAGTGGGCCGATCTTTTATTAGTGACATTCATTCATGCTATTGGAGCTTGATTGCATGGTCAACCATCTTGGGAAGAGTTACTAGCATAACCATCTCATTATTTATTCATTGTCGACTTGAGTTGGTTATATTATTATATTGTTTTTCTTGGGGAAGGTGTATATTTTATTGTTTCTTTTAAGGAAAGGAGATTGGATCCCAACAACTCGCTCCTAATTTTAGCAAGGATTTTGTCAAGGAGGATAGAAATGTAATATTTTATTGTATTCTTTGGAGAACTAATGGATCTAGGAAAGCAATTCTTTTTTTATTGTAAGAGGACTTAAGCTCAAACTTATATAAGGGTTTTCTCCTCCCTCATTCTTATGGTTGGGAATTTGGGGATTGAGGAGATCTCCCCTTGGGCTACATTGTACATCATTTTGCAAGCTTAATGGAAGATTGGAGGTATTGCATCTATCTTATGTGAAGCTTTATTTACACAATTCTTTCACATGCTTATTTTGTTGGAAACCCTTGTAACTAGTCATGAAGGCCTTGTAATGGTGTATCTACCATTTGGATAATACGATGTCAGGATTTTATTCCACTCATATTCATTATTGTTATATTAAGCTTGCATCTAACAAAATTGGTTGTTGCTTGAATTAATACAACAACACCTTCATAGTTATGTTTTAGAGTAGCACCCCTAGCTCTCGAAGGATAATTTTCCGCATCAATTTTCTGCAAGCTAAGGCCGATTTTTGGCATGCATAGCAGTTCTTATTTGCCTTACACATTCATGCATTAGCCCTCTTAGATCCATGCCTTTTTGACTTCGTTTTGCCCAAGATTTAGTAGGCACTAGTCTTGGGGTTTTCCATCACCTTTTGTTCTCACACCACTTAGTAATCCATTATACTATTACCCTACATTTTGTTAAGGCTTACTCTTCAGAAATCACCTTGTGCCTTCACTCCATTGCCTTAGCAATAATATCTTTAATGAAGCACCCCTTGAGTTGGAGAAGAGCCAACCAAAAGAGAGAGGATGAGCTATTGAGGTGATAGTGGGAAACCTTCCTAAGTGCACAAAACTAGCCCCTTGATGCTTAGGACTTTACATCATACGAGGGTGCTAGATTTTGTTGTAACACCACCAATTGGCTATGTGGCCAATAAATCCCCAAGTTAATCTCTAAACTACCTCTTGTTACGATAATCTATTATGAGAAAAAGCTTATTGAGTCTTTACCCAACCTTCTAGTGCATTCAAAGTTTTCTTGATCTCTTGTTGACTTTTGTAGTCAAGGTCAGTTATCGGACAAGCATCAGAAAGGGAAGCCATAGTAGTCTCAAGGGGAGTTCTAGGATGATTTGGTAGAGGAGGTCTATGCTTTGACAACCTTTTGAATAACCAACTATTCCTAGTATCAAATGTGTAGGAGGAGTAGGATATTTTGTAGTTTTTGGATGTTCTTACATCTTACTGCTTTCAACATCATGCATAACTATATCCATATCTCTCTCTTTTAATAGCATTCATACATAGAGAAATTGACTACTCTTCTACCTCTTTCATTTAATTTATTATTTTTTTTAATCTCTTAGTTACTCCCTAGAGAAATACTCCGACCTTCTATGCTTTGGGAGAACTGACGAGAATTGATTCTAATTTATCCAAAGACGAAGATTTATACTCTAAGGTCTTCCCTTTACCTTTTTCATAAGAAGAGGTAGGTTTCTCAATCATCAAGGCTTTGTTTGGACCATGAATAGATGAGTCAAACACAAAAGCAGGAAAATCTTCCAAGAGACTTATGACAATAGAAAGGTAATGTTCCATTACTTTTGTTAAACCAGACAACCTTTGAGCACATTCTTCCAATTTAGATTTATGTTCAACTATTTCTGTTAGCTGAACTGGAGTGTGTTGCAATAACTCAACTTTACCATCTAAAGCATAGATAAATTCCATTATTTTTGCATTTAATTCGTTCAAATTCAATATATCTCTTGCTATATCATCAATATTCCTAGCCATAAGAGATTTTTTTAGATTGTTGTAATTGAATAACTTCTCCTCATAAGTTAATGACTCACCTTATTCTCTAAATCTAAGAATATTGAAATCTGCAATCTTGCTATCATCTATGGTCTATTTGAAGAATTGTGTAGGAAGATTTCTTCTTTTCAGACATGACTAGTGAGGTTGAGTCCTCTCGAGGTAACCTCATGGATTTTGTAGTATATATTGGAACATTATTGTCTTCCACTTTTGATCATGGCTTTCGAGAACTACACATTGTGCTGTCAAACTCTGACTCCGTCTACAGTTTGACTGTGGCACGCCAAAAAAACACTGTTTAGGGCCCCAAAACGGCCTTGGAAGTACAAAAAGATGTGTTGACACGAAAACATACAAAATAAGCCAGTTGGATTAGGTGGGAGGCCACCAGTATCCACCTGGAAGATGTTTAGGGCTTCAGACAACCCCGGAAGTGTAGAACTCACAATTACAAGGAAGTACATAAGAATGTGTTGAACTAAAAATTGACAAGAGGAGCCAGT
Source organism: Picea mariana (assembly GCA_032191745.1). NCBI lineage: Eukaryota > Viridiplantae > Streptophyta > Pinopsida > Pinales > Pinaceae > Picea > Picea mariana. The sequence continues at coordinate 14,065 of JASDQU011026651.1, forward strand.
TGGATTAGGTGGGTGGCCACAAATATTCACTTGGATCAGTCCTCCCCCCCAGGAAGCAATGGTCTCCATTGCGTTGAGTGCCCAGGGAAGAGGGGAAAGCATTTTTTGAATCTGAATCTTGGTAAGTTGCGTGCCTTGTGTATGAAATTGTGTTGCTTGGTCTATGGAAGACTGTCACAAACTTGTTGCTGGCGGGGTTGAATCTGTTCCACCAACTTGTTGTCTCTAGGTTTGACAGGGCCTTGTGCAGGCACCATTGTAGGTGAAGAAACAATATCTTCTTTCTCTTCGACAATATGTTTTTGCTGGATAGAAGGTGTTGAGGCTGCAATGGTTGTAGCGGTCTTCTGTGCATCCTTTGAACATATTGTGAAGAGGATGAATTTTGCAGTATGAGAGATTACCTTGCGGCACTGTTTTGGTGGAGCAATAGTCGGAACTACCTCTGGTATCTTATAGAGCTGACCTCCTAGAGTAATAATGACACTACGGGGTCTAGACTCATAGACAACATGACGTTTCCACATATATGGTTGGCCCAAAACAACATCACAGACATCGAGAGGGGAAACATCACACACTGCCTCATCCTTGAAGGGCTGGATGCCATAGGACATGCGACACTGTTGGATGACACGAAGATCTCGTCCCTGGTGAAGCCACCCGATGTTGTATGGCTGCAGGTGTGGTGTTGTCGTCAACCCCAACTGTTTGACGACCTTAGTTGAGATGAGGTTCTTTTGGCTGTCGTTATCAATAATGAAATGCAACGGGGTCCCCTTCACTCACATCTGTGAATGGAAGAGACGCTCCCCCTCTTCAGGATCTATTGGTTCTTCTGGTTGAATTGTTGTGGTTGCGAAAATAGCAGTGGGGTCTGCGTCGATGATCTATCTGTTTTCAATATTTTCTGGATCGGATTTCGAATCAGGGTTCGGCTCCGTATCTTTGACCTCGGCCACCAATGACTGTTTCGAGTGACATTCATCGGTGTTGTGCCAAGGGCTTTTCTGGAAGTCACACCACTTCCCAGTGTTATTCTTTGTCTTTCCTTTACCCTTCTTGTCCTGTGTCTTGGATTGGTTGTCTAGAGGCTGTTGGTTAGGGCCGTCTTTACCATGCTTTGGTTGTTATAGATTTGCAGACCCGAATTCCCATTTGTTCTGGTGCCTAAATTTCTGCTCGATTTTGACAACATATCAATAGGCAACTCGCAATGATGAGATTTTTAGGAAATCCATTTCGGTTTGGATGTACCTATGCAGAGCCCCACGGTATTTCAGAACCAGATGCTGCTCGGAGTCGTTGATACCCAGCTTGGTGCATAAGGTATGGAAAGTATTTGTGAACTCCGACACTGTTTGGCTCTTCTCTTGCCGCAGTGTGGTCCATCTCATGTACTGGTCTTCATAGTTATCAACATGATAGTATTGTTCTTTGATCGCATCCACAAAAAAATCCCAAGTGGGCTCGACCCCATATATTTCAGATTCCTCTGTGGAACTTTTCTCCTAGTAAGTTTCCCACCAATGTTTGACATGGGCGAGAGCCTTGAGGAGTGCGAAGGTGATCTTTTCCCTATCATAAAAAATTTGAATAGAGAAATAACCTTCTAATAGATTTAACCATTTTTCTAGGGCATCCGCATCTATCTGACCTTAAAATATGGGAATATCAAAATGGCCGCTTGATGAAGATGCGCCTGTTGCTATCGACAGGCGTTGAAGGATGTGTGCAAAATTCTCCATCATTTCATCCCTCTGTTGTGTGAGAGCTTGCTCAAGCAACAGGTTAATAGAATCTTCTGCTCCGTCTTTTTTCTTTTCTGCCGCCATCGAGGGTTTCTTGGGCGTGTGAGAGTGATTGTCCTTAAGAGAGACAAGCTTGAAACCCAACTGGCTATACTCGGACCTCGTCGGAGACATGCATCGAAAAACGATCAAGAGTAGCTTGCTCTGATACCAGTGATCTGGATTATTTTCGGAACGAAATGAAAGCAGAGATATTACAATGAAATATTCATGAAAATTGCCAGAAACAGAGAAATACAACAATACTTGATTTCTATTAATGAAAGAATTGTAAAGAGACTGTAAAAATACAGTGTGCAAGACTCGCTAGAATGGTGGCATCTTTATCTCTGAGAAGAGATGTGACGGCTATGCTCATTCACAAGAAGATGATTACAATGAGGCTCTGAAGGCCTTTTTATGATAAACATGAATGCCCAAACCCTGGACATCCAAAAACCTAACCCTAGGAGATGAAACACCAAAAGTCATGTAGGCCTCGTTTGGGTAAGTTAGTACATTAACTTCCCGGGGTCGTAACTTTTAGGCACGTTATAGCCTGTTGGAAAGGTCTTTTCGAGAACAACACATTATGTCGTCAAACTCTGACTCCGTCTACAGTTTGATTGTGGCACGCCAAAAAAACACTATTTAGGGCCCCAAAACAGCTCTGGAAGTACAAAAAGGTGTGCTGACATGAAAAAATACAAAATAAACTAGTTGGATTAGGTGGGAGGCCACCAGTATCCACCTGGAAGATGTGTAGGGCTTGAGACAACCTCGGAAGTGTAGAACCGACAATTACAAAGAAGTATAGAAGAACGTGCTGAATTAAAAACTGACAAGAGGAGCCAGTTGGATTAGGTAGGTGGCCACCAATATCCACCTGGATCAACTTTATTCTTCAACTTTGTTTTGATACTATCATAATATTTATAATCAGTATCATTGCCATTATGACATGGGGATTTATTTGGGTTGGCAGTAGTGATAGATTTTGAAGATGAAGAGATAGTTTATTTTGGAGTTGGCAAAGAAGGAAATTGAAATTTATTTATAGAGGAGTTAGGTTTAGGTAATCTCAAGGAATCAAATTTATTTAATTTGATCACATTGCCTCCGGATGTTTGAGTTAGGCTTAGTCTGCGAGGAATAATAGGTTCTAGAAGTTGTAACGAGATGCTCACATACTGTTCTTGCCATTCATTAGGATAAGTTAATTTTGTAAAATCAAGAACAATGGGTGTTGTATTTCCTGAACCCATCACCATGCTTTCATAGATTGCTCTGTCACTAAGCTGAGGATGGAGTGCAGGCATAGTATTACTTAGGTGTGGACTTACCCCCCGTACCTTTT
>JASDQU011026651.1:23548-33668 GCA_032191745.1 Picea mariana
TAGTGGGTAGAGTTTAATGGAGTTCCGTAGGTTTAGGGGAGAATAAATGGGGCAAATATTTTTAATTAAATAAAGTTATACTATAATTTAATAATAAAATAAAGTACCACTTTGATTTAATAAAGGTAGGATAAAGGGGTTAAGTGAATGGGGTTAGGATAAATGTGAGTGAGGGTAGTGTGGAAAGGGGAAATGGGTTTAGGATTAGGATAAAGGGATCTGGGTTTAGGATTAGGATATATTTAAAGGGAAATGGGTTTTAGGGACAATGTACGGAAAGTGGTTTTATGATGGGTGAAGAAGAATTAGCGAGAAAAGTTAGCCCAATTGGCTAAACTTTCTCCATGGAAGTGCCACCTCATCCTATGCGCCCTTGGTCAAATGATGCCTCGTAGATGCCACATCTCACTGAAACTCTGCCACATGTCGGAATTTGATCTCGTCGTATCTCAGAATTTGATCTCGCCACTTGTCACTGCTAGGGATGACGATGATCGCTAAAAATAGAACTTTCTAAAAATAGAATCCAGATCCTAAATTTTAGGAAACTGTCCACATCATCCAGGGTGATTGGGAAAACATCGCCACATGTCACTATCTAAAAATAGACACCGCTAAAAATAGAAAGTCGTTCGAATGCCCTTGACTTTATACTCATTGATCTCATCTTTCCGCAAGGGATTCGAATATGCGATCAAAACTGACATGCGAGCCTTGACGCTCCACTTGCTAAAAATAGTAACTTGTGCCACACTGTCCCGGAAAAGATCCAAAATACTCCGGATGTCTCAAGGATCAATACTACACGCTCAGAATCTGAATCCAGGGCCTAGAGCAAAACCTGCTAAAAATAGAAAGTTCTTGCACGTTGCCCGGAAAAGTGTCATCGGGCCTAGAATCATGCAAGGACTCATACTGTATGCTTAGAACTGCTCTAGACTGTCAAGAGATTCACTCAAACCGTGTCTCCTAAAAATTAGCACCACCTGCTGTATATAGACATCTCTCTCAAAATGCATGGAAACCAAGTCAAATCTAGCTCTGAACCAAACAACCATGTATCGATCATATACCTGTCTTGCATGGGAACCAACCTCTGCTAAGTATAAGTACTAAACTCTGGGAGAATCTCAGACTGCCAGCCAAAATAGTGCATGCTGGCCCTTAACCCTCCAGATTTTCAAGGGTGAAAATCTAGGGGTTAGCAGGTAGATATTTTGTTTCATGTTTGAAAATGTTGTAATGATATTTAGCTCAAGAATGTAGAAGCCATGAGAGTTTTCCCGATTTGACAAACTGGTAATTATGAATAGTCTTTTGTTGTGCATATATGTCCAAGTGGACAATATTGTTTTGGACATTGAGTGTCTGCACTAGCTACTTGATTTTTGGGGCAAGATTCCATGTATGATGAGTAGGGTCCCAGTTGACCCTTCCTTAGCTAGATCCTGTGCCCCATCCCAACACTCTTGTCAATGGTCTACTCATTAGTGGTTTGGCCAGCTTCGGACACACCAGCGTGTAGGTTGACAAGTGAGAAAACGGAAACATCGGTGTTGGACTTATGGCCACCATGATGAACCTGTTGCTAGCCCTTGGATGACAAATTTTCAGGTATTCCATTGGCGATCTTTGACACATTGTGGCTTTAGGAGGAATGTAATGATGGGTGAGACCCCTAGTGGTAGAGGAATCTCCCAAATCCTTGGTGTGGCCCTCGAAGTCGAATGATGATGACCCTCCACCTTCTTCTGCAATCTTGGTTCTAGTTGCTTAATTGTTTACTGCTTATGTTTATATCAATGTAGCTAACCCTCTAGGGATTTGAATATCAGACCTTAAAATTTTATATGGATGTATCGATTTGTGGGCCAAAGGGTGATTTTGATACAGTATTTGTGAGATCTAGGCACTTAGAGTTAGTTCACATGGGAATTTCTTTTAATACCTCCATTATGTGTTTATAATAGTGACCCACTTGGCATCCACGTTTTTTATACTATCCTTTTACTTATTTTATTTTGTATTTATTATATCTTTCAAAGCATATCTCAAAAAAACTAAACCAACTCTGATAACCCATTTATTGTTTAGCAAAGACTTTATTGAACACTGTTAGGCTTCATCACTGTATGCAGTGAATTTCCACCCCAAAATTGAAATTTTCCAAATCTCTAGCATGTGCAAATTTGATCACCATGCATTTATTTTTAATAAAAAGCGCAAAAAAATAATTAAGATTTGTCTCTTTTTTTGTTAAACTTAAACATACACACATTGATATGTATTTGCCAATCGTAAAGGTGAATTTTATCGTATTTTCTTGTGCAGGCATTTTTTTTTGAATTACATAGTTGCCAAATTCAAACACAAACATGAACCAGGTGGCTTAGTTCTTAGGCATCCCCACAGGTGTTGGTAGGACTTCTGTTTAGGAGATTTTAGTTATTTTTGGCTTCAATCATCCACAAGTCAATCATAGCATACTTAATTCCCCCAACACACGTATAAATATACCAAATGGATTTTAAGTCTATGCAGATCTTCAAAGCCTTCATTCTCCTCCCAGCCCATGTCATTGAGTCACCATCTCAATTAGCTACTATAGCTCAACTGGTTATCTTCCGCAGCTCATCCTTCCTTTGTTTTACCCCGATTTTCTATTTGAGATGATCTCTGTTGTGCTTTAAGACCAGAGAAATCCCAGGAACATGATTACTACTGTGATTCTATTCTACCATATAATGCAATACCCAGAGGTCTGATCTAGAGTATATGACAATTTGGTGGATGTAAGTTACTTCACTTTTCATTTTCCATAGTAAATGTGAGATTACATTAGTTTTGTCAATCTGACCACATAAGCAACAACAGCTGCTGCATATCCTTCCAAAACATGTCGGAGAGATTTCCTAAAGAATATAATTGGAATTCTTGATTGATATCTTTCTGTTTCAAATAATGGATAACATTAGTATGTCCTATGATTTCTGGTAGAGTTTTGATGACCTTAAGAATATAATTGTAATTCTTGATTGATATCTTTCTGTTTCAAATAATGGATAACATTAGTATGTCCTGTGATCTCTGGTAGAGTTTTGATGACCTTAAGAATATAATTGGAATTCTTGATTGATATCTTTCTGTTTCAAATAATGGATAACATTAGTATGTCCTGTGATCTCTGGTAGAGTTTTGATGAAAGCATTGTTGGCAGGATTCAATCAATATACTAAAGATGGGGTATATTGCTCGTCTTCCCGAGGCAGTTTTCAACTCTCTGCGCTCCAGTACAATTTTATCAGATTTTTCACAGATTGTAGAGGAATTGGTATCGAACAGCATTGATGCTGGTTCAACAAAGGTAAATGATCTTAATCTGATGCTTAGGATATTTGATATTTATTCCTCTTTTTATTACTATGCCAGTAGCTGTAAATAATGTTCATGTCAAGTGTGTTTCTTAAGTAATGAAAAATTGATAAATTTGGCCCGATAGTGTTTTCTTCTGGGATGTCTTCTGATGTGCAAGGACGTCTTTTTCTAGTAGTATGCAATATAATTCGACTTATGTTTTTTGTGAATTGCTTTCTTTAATCGGAATATGTTGTAAGATAACATGGCAGAGTGCCATATTTTTACTGTTGCAAATGCAACTTACCATATCTGGTTGCAGTTTCTCTTCCTTTAAGGATTTGTTTGCAAGTTTTAGCTTGTTGGTTCTATTTGTAAAGATGCAAACCTTAGTTCAGCATCTACAAAACACATGACATTTGCATGCTTATTAAAATAAATGATAAAATTCCCTCTTACTTTATGTTATATAAATTCCTAGAGAGTTTTTCTATTTATTGTCTTTGAAGGAATTTAGGAAAATATAGGAATGTAGCATATTTTATTGTTGAAAATTAAAGTAAGGGGATGGCTCAGTACATACTCTTTTAAAGGTGGTGTATTTGAAGAGTGATTGCTCAACCTATCACAACTATCTACAATCTAAGGGCTCTATACATTTACTTGGTGAAGTTTGTGAATGCCTGATCATTATTTTTTGATTAGGCTGTGCCTGCTTTGATTTGTTCTGTTTATCCTATCTGATTGGCTGGAGAAAGCATCACCCATTCAATTTAAGCAAGCATAGTGACAAGGGAAGAGAAGAGATTACGAGTGGGAAGAAAATGCAAGAGATGGTAATCATGCTTAGGGTACTTAATAAGTTTAAGATTCAACTGAAACATTCAATGTATCCTCTAGAGCTTGAGTAAAGAGTGTAGGAGATAAATCCAGATTATGCACAACAATTAACATTTCAGATGAAATATTTCAAAAAAAGTTAAGAGATGAATGTTATGATGAATGAAATATACAATCCACACGTATTTATAAATGCATGTCAATGTGGTGATTACTTATTAGCTTACCTCTAGGCTCTAGCCTATCTATAGCCGAAAGAGAGAGGCAGAGAACCTTAATAAAGAGCAAGAGAGTGGTATAAATGAATGTTGCAAATTTCTTTTTAGGGGAATATATTGCCAAGGGTTTGGAAAGAAACTTATTGGAAATATCGACGAAAATTGACAAACATAAATTTGGTCTTGAAAAGCTCAGAAAAATTGACAACTTAAAAAACTCGAAAGAATTGGAATATTGGTTAAAATTAGAGATATTGGAAACATTGTACTATATATAGATCTGGGAATACTTGGATGGTGTGACTATTYGTTGCATAGAAAGAGGAACCCACACTCTTTCTGTAACTGTTTACCACGGGTGTTCATTRTAAGTATTTGGAGCAGACTGTAAGTAAAACCRAGAAAAAGGGTCCTTTGTTCTATAGGTATGTRCAAATACCGGGTCACAGGGGCAGTATACATAGGGAAAGACATTGTTCAGGGCACACAATTAAACCATCAAATAAATAGGGAATTCAACCAAAGTAAAATCATAAATAGACGTGCCCCAATGGAATTRGGGGCACTTGTGGCCCAAAATGAGGCTTTTGTAACTAACAATGGGATGTATGATGCACAAGGCCCAAAATTGGTCCAACCGACTAGAGAGAGACTTAAATAGGGAAGTCATGTCGTTTACTATGGCCAAATATGTCACCAAGGGTAAAGGAGGCCAAGGTTTAGGCTAGGGGTATCATCTCATGGTACCAAACATCAAAGGGGAGGCTCAAATCACACGTTTGGGCCATTGAAAGGACACTCAAAGGACGGGCTTTATCACTTGTGAGTTATCGCGGGGATGAGATTGAGGACCGTCATGTCATTCTAGGGGCGGGTTTGGCATGGCCAGTACACATTGCAAAGTCTATGCTACACATCTTTTTCTTATATTTGGGTAGTAATCCTTCAATGAACTACTATTTAATGAAGCCATTAGTGGTGTTTGTATCCATTTTTATGATTAATGCTTTAAGCTTAAAATTTTAAAGTTAATCACTTTGCTCCCTTTCCTACTTCAGATTGTATATTCTCATCTATAACTTCATTTCCATCTCTTAACTTCTTTTTCACACTCACTGTTTGATTTTTTCCAATTGTCAAGGTGATTTGGATTGAAATTCTCTATCAAGGCTGTTGGGAGCAGGGAGCGGGAGCGAGAAGTGCAATTTTCAAAAATCTTCCAAGAGTAGAGCATTTTGGGAACATTTTTCATATGATATATATTTTAATATATTTTGATGCATATATATTAAAAAAAACATGCAAAATGGCAAGTTAGTTGCAGAAAACAGGAAAACATAGATTTAACTATTGGACTAATGATAAATTATAATCATTAAAGCATCAACCATTTAGTACACATATAACATCAATCATCTAGTAGTTATAACTTATAACATTGTCATCAAATGAGTAATCATCAACCACAACATCAAACTTCAAGTTTCAAGTTTCAACATATAAAATTTGTCATCAACAAATTGTAACAGATAACATCAGCCTTGAAATGAAACAAAGCATCATATTCATTACCAAAGAGTTGTAAGACGAAGTCAGTTGTTCAAAGGTAGGTTCAAAGTTCAAAGTTCAAACTTAAACTGCGATATAATATTTACAAAATAGGCCATAATTAAGACAAAGTACTAAGTTCTAGAGACTACTTCTAAATAGGAAAAAGACAAATAGATCTAGTATCTACTAAGCTTTCCTCTTGCCACCAGAAAGTTCTAGTTTCTTTTTCTGTGATCTATGAACAAGAGGAGTAGGAGTAGGTGGAAGTGTTGATGGAACACGGCCAACGACTACGTGGCCCACATGCAACGCTAGACGTTGTGAAGCTAAAGGAAAAACTCCTGCATCAAGAAACCTGATAGTGGATGGGGGTGGCATCTCTGCTCCATGAATATGATCATCGTCAAGATCACCCTAAATTTTAGCCTCCAATCACTCAAACTATGGCTCCAACGTCTCCTTTGGATTGTTGTCCCAAGTGACATGTTCTATCATTCTTCACCGCCTCACAATAATGCGACAACAACCTCAAGTTGTAGTGCACATAAATCGAGGTTTCTACTTAGTCTGCATTTAGGTTGTTTCTCTTCACGATATGGATGATGCTGTAGGTGCTCCAACATCTCTCTGTAGAAGAAGTGTTAACAACTTGTGAAAACACCTTCATTGCAAATTTATGCAGAGGTGTGGTAGAGGAGCCTTACATGTTCCACCATTCGATAGGATTTCAACCTATCTCAATCTTTAGTTGCATGCAGGTTAGTAAAGACTCCATGTTCATTGATGTACTTGTTCAATTGGCTTCGTACTTTAGCACATTCCACTTCATCAAGGACCAACTTGTCTAATGCAAGCATATACCCATTTTGTACCTCTGGTGTTAGCTTTTATAGCTCGGGAGGTACTCCGCATGTTTTGTCTTGTATGCGGAAGTAGCCTTATATTTGCATTACTAGACACTTGACTTTGTAATGGGTTTTTATAAAGTTGTAATAAAGTGGTTCTTTTATGTAAATGACTTTTTAATAAAGCGTACCTTCTAATATTAAATTGACTTTATTTCATAAAGTGCACTTATATTATAAAGTGAAATTGTACTTTAATATTTTAAGTGATTTATTTTGGAGGGAATGAATCATGTCCCTTGATCATGTAAAGGCAAGATTAGATCTTGGCCTTTGGATTTAGGGATGGGGAAGGTGAAAAGACACTTGGAAGGTGAAAGGTCATTTTCGAATTATAAGAGAATGCATTGGGTAGTGTGCAAGACACAAGAGAAGAAGAGATTGAGAGAGATTTCYGACAGAGCTTTGAGGAGGAGAGGAAAGGGCAGCAAGTTGGGYGCATTTCCCAAGGGAGATTGGGCACATTTCCCTAGGAAATTTTCTATTTAGAAGTGGCTTATATTTATTGCTGAGAGGAGGTCGTACTRTATGGATTTGTACAGTCCATACAACAAGGAAGATGGCACGGTTTTCAAGGCATATTGTGGGCACAAAAATCGAGGTTGTGTGGAGTGTTTCTTGTTGCAGTTGGKTCATACAGGAGCAGATTGTACAACTATTGTTTGACACGTTTTTCGAGGTGTTGTCCAGTAAAGGAGGGCCATACAACAATAYGGATTTGGCATGGGTTTCTAGGCAGATTATTGTGGGACTGTTGGGTGCTGTAAGAGATATTCTCTTGCTGGAAATTGTAACTTGCTGCTGATATAACTTTCCTGAAGCTAATAAAATCTCTTTCTCTCTCTTTGGGTTTCCCCACATTGGGGTTTTCCCTAGTTGGTTGCCTAAATTTCCAAGTATTACATGGATGTGTGATTGTTGTTCATTGTGTTTATTCCACTGCAAAAGTGCTTGGCAATGTGTATTTTTGCTCATAATATTTTCTGAATGTGGGTTTATACATTTTAGAGTTCATAGATGCCAGTTATCTCTAGGTTGCTAAGTGTATGACAGAATATAGAGCATGCTGATTTTGTCATTAAATTTCTACATCTGGATGTGTGGTTTTCTCCTAACCCCACGTCCAGGTGCTGGTTGGGCCAACCAAGATGGAGAATAATATATGGGCTCAACAATGCCTTTGATTTGGTCTAGCATGTTGTCCATTTGCTCATACACCTCCCCAATCACTGGCTTATTTGTATCTATAAACTGAATCATACCATAAATGGGCTTGGTGAACTGCAAAACATACCTAACTTGTTCCCAAAACTGACCATCTAGAATGGTGTCCTCCAGCTCCTAAAATTCATGTCTATCAAATGTGGATGTAGCTTTGTCTTTCAAACCTTTCCATGGTCACTTGAGACCACACTAGCCATTGGCTTTCTTATCTTCAAAAGGTGCCTGAAGGTGATGTAATAGCTAGCAAATCTAGTCTTTGCAATCTTTAATAGCTCCAACTTAGAGTGATTATGGAAATTGTGGTGGGCCATGCTATAATTGGTAATAAAATTTATCATTTTCTTCCTTCTCTTGTACAATGCACCAGTCCATTTATAATTATGGCCCCTCATCTTTATAATATCATGCATCAAGAGGTTCAATGTGTGAACCAAAAACCTTGACCAAAATATGTTAGCGTACATATCCTCAATAATTGGTCCTTTTGCCTTACAATAACAACATTATCAATGATGACTTGAATGACATTGTATGGCCCAATCTCTTGAATGATTTTAGTTAAAGGTTTTGCAATATTACTAGTATTTTAACAATCTGAGTAGTCATGGGAAGAAAGGAAGACCACACCACTAGTAGACACACGAAGAATATTTATCAATGTCCTACCTTTAACATTTGTCCAACCACCAGATACAATGGATGCCCCATATTTGGTCCAATCATTTGTAAATTGTCCTAGAGCACTATGGATTTTGGCTCTTTCCTTGTCAAGTCCCATGGTTTTGGCTTTGTCATACTTGAGGCTCCTATATCCTTTAGGGGCACCGTTGATGGCTTGTACCATTTCATGCCAATAGGGTGAGCAAAGAACATTGAATGGTACACCACATGCATAGMGAAACTTGAAATTTTTTGCATCCACGTCATCCCTACAACCTTGGTCAAGGAAATTTGATATTGTTCTRTGCYTCTTATGCATAGATAAGAACCCACTAGCATGGGTAGATGGGGATCGACCATCGAATATTCTATTTGAGCACGAGGTCTTATATTCAACCCTTGACTTTTTTGATTTGTTTTGTATGGCCTCCTCTTCCTTCTTGTATTTGTTTCTATCTTTGAMTAACACATGGTCACATGCATAGYTATTGAATTCGCCTTAGAGCCCCTCGTATTCGCACCAGATTCTTCTCGAATAAGAATCTCAGATTCTTATTGGATTCTTTGATTTTTTCTGTTTTTGGGATCAAATCTGTTTCTTGAAATTGGATCCATTTCCGGTTACAGAATTGAAGCATATTTCATATTTAATTCAAATTTCAGCAAATTTATAACTATAGCTAGTGATTTGGGAAAATAAATATTAAAAAAACATAAATATATATATATATTTGGATTAGGGTTCTGATTCCTCGATTCCTAATTTTTGGACGAGCACTGCACCCACATCAGATTCTTTTGCCGATTCCGATCACACCCATGGTTTGTGTAACCTTGGTCACAGGTTTTGAATCCTATAGTCTTACCTTCATCCCATGATATAATCCCACATAGATGCTTTCTCACACATCTATATGAACCTATGTAAGTTTTATGTCAACGGGAGCATATAAATTTTGTTGTTCTACCCCGTTCCCCTCCCCCAAGCTTCGTCACATACTTGCACAAGGGTGTTGAAGTCTCTTTGTATTTTCGTCCATCATCACTGTTAGTTTCATGATCATCATTCCCTTTTATTTCTTTCTCCTTTCCATGGCATGTGCTGCCTGCTTCTAGTTCTTTCTCATCATCATTAGTATTTCGGCTTCCCAACACCACCATCATAATAAAAGATGGAACTTGTTACCCCCTCACATATATGGGTAACTAGAGGAGATTTTTTCTCCATGATCCACATTACAAACAACAGTTTTGATGATGACATTCCGGATTCTCCATAGACAGTTGGCCACAAATGCCTTCCATTTTATGCTCAGCCCACTCACGTTCGACAATATGGTGCATGACACACATGAGCCTTGAGGTACC
>JASDQU011026652.1:4095-18640 GCA_032191745.1 Picea mariana
ATGGTTGAGACAAGTAGTTGATGAGTTGGCACATACATGAGGTGTATAGTTGATGATGTTGGTACATCTTGATGAGTCATAGTTTATGTGTATTTGATGCATGATTGGTACATATTTGGTGCATGGTTGATGCACTCGTTGATGGTACAGGTTGGTGCATGGTTGATGCACTTGTTTATGGTATAGGCTGATTACAAGTTGTTTGGTACAGGTTGGTGCATGGTTGATGCATTTGTTTATGGTACAAGTTGATGTATGTTACATGTTGGCACAGGTTATTGGTACAGGTTGTTACAGGTTGATTGGTACATGTTTATAACAGTATATCTCACAGTGATAGTGTGACAGTGGTTCCATCATTCTACTTCTACGTCGAGGCGGTTGGACGGGGCAAGGACAAGTGGTTGTAGCTGGAGAACATAGGGGGTTGTAGCCTCCTTCTGGTTGTAGCCATAGAATTGGGGAGTTGGAGCTTCCCTCAAGTTGTAGCCTGAGAAATTAGGGGGTTGTAGCCTCCTTCTGGTTGTAGCCAGAGAATTGGGGAGTTGGAGCTTCCTTCATGTTGTAGCCTGAGAAACTAGGGGGTTGGAGCCTCCTTCTAGTTGCAACTGGAAAACAAAGGAAATTGGTGCTTCCAATGAATGTAATTCTTAAAGACATATAATAAAAAACATTATGTTGTTTTCTCCCGCTTTGGGTTTCCACGTAAAAACATTGGTGTACTCTGTATGTATATGATTGCTCATTTGTTCATTGTTTATTTACTCTGCAACTATTGGATGATAATGCTACATTGATATAACACTTGCATTTTGTGGTTAAAAATGATTATTGCTCTATTACTGATTCACCCACTCTCTAAGTAATCCAACAATTATTACTAGAGTAATGTCAAGAAGGTGTTTTGACTATGCCAAGACAAAATGTTTACTTTTTGAAATTTATAATTTCACCTAGTTTTATCGTAAAGACATGTCTTAGGGGAATTGTTGTATACATATTTGTGATGTAAGGATTATAAATATTTTGCTCTGGTTTTTTTTGCTATAAACACTACTATGATTTTAGAGTTTTGAAGGTTAGATAAGAGATTTTTTTGGCAATGTTTTCTAATAGGTTAGGGTTATATGAATTTGAAGTTTATGATATAGATTTGTGTAAACGTGCCTTGAGTAGCTGAAAATTTAGATTTCCATTCTATACTAAAATAGAAATTGTGATTTTTTTTCCTTAAAAAAATATTCCATCAATTCTATTTCTATTAACAATAACATAGACTTACATATTTATTTACTAAAAAAGTTTCATAAACTGGGCTAAACTATAAGCATTGGAATCAATTCTATCTATTTAAGGTATGTGAACAAATGTAAAAATTATTGATCGTTTATGTTCAGAAATATTTATTAACAATAATATATATAAGACATGCATGTTTAATAGTCCCTATGAAAGTAGGGAGTACACTTTTGATTTTACAGTGAAAAACAATTAATGTAACATTAGTTATCTCTTCTTCATCAAATTCTTGTACAATAGTCTATAATTTAAACAAAAATAGAATATTTTACAAATACAAAATATTTACATAATTTTAAAATTTTGTTGATCTATTTTAGGATTAGCGTAAATGGAGAAGGTTGCGTGTCAATCCCGTGATCGCAAGGTCTTGGAATCTCCACTCGTCCAAACAAGGTAGACATTGCTACTCGATTGTTCATAGTTATTGCATTTACATTTGAGTGCGGTAAAATGAAATGTGAGTTGTTGCAAAAATCTAAAATTCAAGTATTCCATCGTGGGTTGTAGAAGTTGTATTTGTTATGTTGTATTTTCCATGAACTCATTTGTGATTAAAGTCACAATTGAATAGAAAAGCATGTAGGTAGAGAGTTACTTAGAGTTCAATGTGGGGATAACCCATGGGAGATGGCTGATTTTGATTAAGTTATTCATTTCCCATGTGGATATATGTAACACTATTATTATGGCATCTTGCATTGTCATCTACAAGATATTCTATGGTGTTTTATGCTAGATCCTCTCTTTTATTAAGTATTGGGTATAAGATCTTAAGTTCTTATGTATTTAACTTAGGTCAAGGTTGGGTTTTAGTTATTTTAAAAGGGTTTTATTACATATTTAATTTATTTATTGGGTTTTAGTTAGACCTATTCTTTCACTAAAGAGAGGGGATTTGTTTTTTAGGTGACAATGGTGACATCTCCTAGTGTTCTTCTAGTCTTGGCATCTTGTGAAGGCTCTGCGCTGGGGTGCTAGATTGTGTGGTAATATTTTGGTGTCATTATTGCGGAGAATTGAGTCTTTCTCCTTGGATATCCGAAGTCTATGCTTCAACCTTTTTTATGAGTATAAGCCAAAGCCTTATTGAAGTTTATTCATCTGGTGACTCAATTGAGGGAAGAAGCCTTTTTCCCTATGCAAATTTTGAAGACTCTATGTTTGTAAGGTGAAGTAAGCATCATTGTAAAGGCATTTGAGATTCACCTTGGCGACTCCACACACACATGTTTGATATAAGGTATCATCTCCTATTTTCAAATTTCATATCAAATCATATGTTAAGTAAAGGAATACGACACCATGGGATTTCATGAACTGTGTCCTCCTTTTGATTTTAAGAAAATCCCAAGATACGCAAATGAGTTCCCTCCAAAATGGGAGAAGATTATTCCAAAGTTTTATGGATTTGTTCTTGTTATTCAACATGTTGCATCATTTCTGAAATTCACTTTGAAGCTTGATATAATACATGAAGATGTCCTAATAAGATTGTTTGTATTTTCCTTGGAAGGAGATCCAAAGAAGTGGATCAAATATTATAGTGGTCTGGGGAAAATATCCTCTTTTGTAGGTTTGATCCTTCTCTTCCTCAAACACTGGGATCCCTATTATGATGAAGGAAGGTATGAAGAGATTCATGAAGACTTCACGACAACCTTTCGTAAGGATAAAGAGGCACCTCATGGTCAAGCACATCAAGAGAAAGAAGAAGAAGCTCCTTGTGACCCAATCAAAGATCAAGCACATGAGGATCATATTAATGAAGATCACATTAAGGATCATGAGCTTGTTAATGAAGGACTTAATCATTCCATACATCAAGTTTCTAATGAGAACTTTGAAGATTAAACACTCCAAATTCCCATTGAAGGCCTAAGGCATGAAAAGTGTCAAGATGAAGGAAGTTATCAAATATTTGAAGAAGATCAAGAGCCACCTCATGAATCCATTGAAGAAGAATACCTTGATGAAGAACATTATGTTGAAGATCAAGTCCAAGAAGAAGACCCTATTGGAAAGAGCAGTCCTCCTCATGAAGATGAATACTTGGTAAGCTCTAAATCTTCTCAAAATTTCGAATTTGATGATCTTTATTGTTGTGATTTTCAGAAGAGTGGATATGAAGAAAAGACCTCAAGTGATGATGAATTTAAAAATGCATTTACTTCTCCATTTAATGGATATGAGGACTTTCATGTTTCCTCTACATGAAGACAAGGGTTTTGTGAGTTGTACTCATTCCAAGTTCTTGAATTTTATAATGCCTCTTTTGATGATTTGGAAAAGGAAGAGTTTGTGGAGAAACTCTTGGATTTGGTCAATTTCTTTATTGGATAAAGAACGTGATCATGAGAGTGAAAATATTGATGAATTTCTACATATTGGGAGGCATAAATGGGACATGGGTTTTTTTCATTTTGATGGGAATCCCATTTATGATACCGATGATTACTCTAGAGTCAAGAGTGCAAAATTGTTTCCTTTGGAACAACCATCATTTTCAGAAAATTTTCATGATCAATTTCATCCATATGTGTACATTAATGATGCAGATTTTTGGCAACATGAAGAGGATAGGTTCATAGGCTTGTTTCAACCACGCAAGGATGATTTATTATAGCATTCTCATGGAAACTTCCAGCCATATCCTATGAGGTATGATACATATTCTTTTGAACACTTGGAGTTGTTTTATGACGGTAAAAATTTGGAAAGATTTCAACCATGCCCATGTCAATATTTTAGTAAGCATTCATGCATCAAATCATCATTAGAGCCCTCTTATAGGGTTTTGATTCACCCAAGCAAAAATTATTTCATAGAAGAAATTTCCAGCCATATGTTTCTCAATATGTCATTAAAGATCAAGCTAGGAAGCATCTTTTGGGTGCTGAAATATATATGGAACAAAAGTGTTTTCAATTGGTGCCTTGTTGCAAGAATTTCCAACCATATATAAAAGTGCAACAAGCCCTAAGTTGGGAACAATTTTTTTTTTTGAGATTTGAATTTACACCCAATTTTGCATCCACATCTTTGTTGGGAAACCATATGGCATTTTTCAGATTTCTTATGATACCACCTTAAGCCTTAGGGAATGATATTGCACATAAAAGCCAAGGATGCCATTTCATATAGTGTGTGGATCAACCTTTTGAGATTCAATGGTTGCATCACGAAGGCCTTGCTTGGAGCAAGGATGATCCATCATTGATATATTGCATCCCCATTCAAAGATGGATAGAGAAAGCTTGTGGATGCCAATCTTGGCATAAATTTGTTACTCTCGCCTGCCCTCATGAGTTGGATTATATGTTTAGTCATTATGTAATTTTTGTACCAACTCATGATCACTTTGTACTTAATATATCCTTGTTTTGGTTCATAACTAAGTACAAGGGTAGAACTTTTGACGTCAATCAAATGCTAGGGTGGCTTCATTGATTGTATGATTATACCTAACACTTGATTTTGTTAGCCTTAGCTTTAGGTAGGGTAGTTGTAGGTCACATTGTTTGTTTCCTTTTATGCATCTTGATTGTGTTTTCTTACTTACTTACTTTTAGTTATTGCTTGATCATATGCATTTATTGTTGGAGTTACTTCACACACCTAGGATTTATTTTTCCTAAGGTTTTTCCTTGTTTATTAGTCATATTTAGTCATTATCCAGTCTCCTATATTTTAGGGGAGAATATTCCACCTAGAGAATATTCTCTTTCAGTTGACACTTCAGCTTGACTAGTTGAGTTGAGTCTAGATGTTGCATTGGTTTTTTCACCATGAAACATTGAGATCATCACCATGCTAATGTGAAATTTCCTTGGGATCATCACCAGACTGGTGCACTAGCCTTGATTCCTTGATCTACTACTCACTACACTCTATTAAGCCAGTTAACTGAAGACTAGTTGACTAGTTAACTCAACTAGGTGGCAATTCACTCTCATAACTGCCTGAGAGACTAGACTAGGTGGCAGTTCAATCCCGTAACTGTTGGTGTGTGTCCAAATCACTCTAGACCACCACTATGGCACATTGGCTCTCCTCCATTGCGCATTAATTGAGCTATATAGAGTATATCATGTGTAAATTATTCATTATTCATTACGGTTAATGAGAATTCTTCCATTCTTTCTCTCCTTCTTCTTCTTTCTCAATTTCTCTCTGCAAATGTGTGTAGTATTTTATAGCTAGATATATTTTGTATAGGTTCAACACATTTACATGGTATCAGAGCCGACGGACTGCTAAGAAAAAGCTACACCAAATTTTTTTGCAGGTATAAAAGATTGAAGACAGCGGAAAGATGGATTTCCAAAAAGAATTCATTCTTCCACCTTACAACTACTTTGCATGGAAGCAGAAAATAACCATACATCTATGAACCAGAAGATTGTACAAGTTAACCTTGAATACAAATACAAAACCAACATCATCCATAGAAAAATCCAATTACTTAAATCGAATGGATGAAGCACTCGAAACAATTTGCAGTCTTATTTCTCACGATCTCCTTTTTCACATATCTTCATGTAAGACTCCCAATGAAGCTTGGACCACCTTGGAATGGCTCTTTGGAAAAAAGGATGAGATGAGCGGATACATGCTGGAGGTGGAATTTCTCACATTGGATCCAAAAATCTTCGACAATATCCAAGATTTCTTTACAAAATTCAAGGATTTATTGTCACAACTCAAAGCTTGCAAGGTTGATAAATCTAAGGAGGAGAAAAAAATGGTTCTCACCATTCACCATTCTCTCCAAACTTGGTCCTGAATTCTCTATGTTTGTGTCCACATTCCATTCATTCAAATTCGCCTCCGGAGCCACCAGGAATATGCCTTCTCTTGAGGACTTTATCGAATCCTTGACACAAGAGCAAACCAAGTTCATCAACATGGGAAAAATCAAAGGCCCAAAGGCGCATGCACTTACTATGCAAGATGGAAGCTATAAATATCAGAAATATAAATATAAATACAAAAGGAAAGATCATGCAAATCTGAAGAAGGAAGCGTACACAAAACCCTTCACCGATGCCTCCGGATCCAAAAGGGAAAAGGGAAGAAAAGGGGACAAATGCACATACTGTCACAAAGGATTCCATCCAAAATCCATATGCATGCAAAATCAAATAGATATAATGACTCAAATTCTTTAGCAAAACAACCTTGGAGATCGCATCCCTGAGGGTGCCAAGAAAAAGAAGCCAGAAGATTAGAATCCCAAGAAAGTCAATTCTAGCCATGCCTTGATTGCCATCAACTCCTTTCTTGATGCTTGGATCGTAGATTCAAAAGCATCACATCACATGGATACCTCAAAAACATCATATTCTTCATTGGATGCATGCAAAGGTCCTCCTATTCTGATGGGGGATAACTCTTTCGTCGAAGTCACCGACAAAGGAAGGATTGAACTCACCAACGAAAGCTTCGAGAATGTGTTGCACGCTCCCAAAATTTCTGTAAACCTTCTCTCCATGTATTAGATGATGAATTCCGGCACTGGAAAGAAATTCATATTCACACCAAATGTCATGGACATCTACAACATGCAAACCAACTCTAGGGTTTCTATCGGTGAGGTAAATCATCAATCTAGATTGTATACTTTTTTTAAATTCATTGAACCTGATTTTGCTTTACTGCTTACTCATGTTGGTGGAATTAGTAGGATATGGCACGAAAGGTTTGGACATTTAAATTTCATATACATGAAACATATTAGCAAGCAAAGATTGGTTGATGGTATAGCAGACATCCATTTCTCCAAGGGAGTATGTGAGGGATGTGTTCTCAGAAAACACCCTCAAGAGAAATTCGACAAAGGAAAGTCTTAGAGAGCTTCCGCGCCTTTAGATCTAATCCACAGTGACCTTATGGGTCATTTTCCGCATCCATCCATCAACAAAGCGAGGTTTGTTCTCATTTTTGTTGATGATTTCTCACGTTTTACATGGATTTACTTTCTCAGGCAAAAATATGAGGTCTTTCAACACCTCAAAGATTTCAAAGCCCTGGTTGAGACATAGTCCGGAAAGAATATCAAATTCCTCCAAATTGATAATGGGGGAGAGTATGTAAATCATGAGATTCATAATATTTTCCATGAGGCAGGGATTCAGCTGCAGCACACAGTTCCCTATACTCCGCAGCAAAACGGAGTTGTTGAGCGGAAAAACAAATATCTAAAGGAGATGGCATCTTTCATGTTGCATGCAAAGTCACTACCACAGAGACTATGGGTCAAAGCACTTAATTATGCAACATACATCCAAAACAGATCTCCCCATAGATCTGTCATGGATAAGACCCTCTACGAGGCTTGGAGTGGCCTCAAACCGGAAGTGACCCACTTTCGCATTTTCGGTTCACATGCATGGGCACGAATTCTCTGTGAAAAGAGGAAGGCACTTGATCCACAGAGCACTGAGTGTATTTTTGTTGGATACCTCGATGGTGTGAAGGGATATATGCCTATTGATCTTTCCTGAGACTAGCTCATCATTGAGCATAGTGTAAGATTCGAGGAAAGTGTCTCGCATGTACCTCAACAACCGCATGCAGACACCTTCATTCTTCCACCTATCCGAGATGATGAGCATGCAAATGTCGAATCTTCTTCAGATGAGAGTTTTGATTCAAAGGACTCATATGATTCAGATTCAGAGTCAGTATAGTCAGATGCAGAGTCAAAGCATCCAGATGCAGTTGCAGAGCCAGAGCAGAGGCCCAAGTGGGCACAAACTACTCTTTAGGATGTAGGGGATCTCGTTGGTGATCCAGTCGATACTAGGAGGACTTGATATGATTTCAAGGAGCCTCATGTTGCACTCACTGCCACTAAACCATTGCCCTCTAGGCATCTTTTATTGGTTCAGTCTTCAGATCCACAGTCTTATGGCGAGACTACTGGAAATCCCTTCTGGGAATCTTCCATGCAAGAGGACTACAACTCCCTCCTCGAGAACTAGACTTGGGATCTGGTTCCCCTTCCTTCTGGGAAGAAACTTGTCAAATTCATATGGGTCTACAGGACCAAGAGCGCGACGAATGGATAGATTAGAAGATACAAAGCTAGGATTTTTGCCAAAGGCTTTCAACAGGTGCATGGTATTGACTATGATGACACCTTCTCTCCAATAGCAAAGATGGATTCCATAGGATTGGCACTTGCCATTGTGGCATCCAAGGGATGGGAATTCCATCAGATGGATGCGAAGAATGTGTTTCTTCACAGTGATATCTCTGAGGAGATCTATATGGAGTATCCCCAGGGATTTATGCAGGACTCATCTTTGGTCTGTTGACTGAATAAGTCCCTTTATGGCCTCAAGAAGGCTCTGAGGGCATGGTATGCCAAGATGGACTCCTACCTGTTGTCACAGAACTTTGTACATTGTAAATCGGACACGAATGTCTACATGCTCAGGACGGCTGATTCACTTCTACTTATAGTTTTGTATGTTGATGATTTGTTGATCACTGGTTGCTCGACTTCAGTGATTGTTGCAGTCAAGAGGATTCTACATGACAAGTTTTTGATGATGGACATGGGTTCGTTACACTTCTTCCTTGGACTCGAGATCAGTTAGGATGAATCAGGCATCAAATTGTCTTAGGCCAAGTATGCACGAGATATCCTTGAGAGATTTCACATGACAGACTGCAAGTCTGCTCCGAATCCTTTCTTATCAGGAATCAAACTTGAGGATGGCGGGGAGACTCCACTGGTTGATATCACACTGTACAGACAGCTAGTGAGGAGATTTTTGTATCTCACACACTCCATACCAGACCTCTTCTATGTAGTTGGCATAGTTTCCAAGTTCATATAGGAGCTGCATGAGCTACATTGAAAGGCTACAAAGTGTATCCTTCGATACGTACAGGGCACCATCATATTTGGGATTCGTTATGCAACAGACTCTACATTAGATCTCATCGAGTTTACTGATTCTAACTGGGTTGGTGATAGCACTGATCGGAAGTCCACATCTGGTTTCTCACTCAGTCTTGGTTTTAGGCCTATCTGTTGGTCGAGAAAGAAGCAAGCTTCCATTGCTCTATATTCATCTGAGGCAGAGTACAGAGAGGTAGTTAACATAACCATTCAGGCTATGTGGCTACAACATTTTGTCATTGAGTTGGGAATTCAATTTCATCGATTGATCGTCATCTGGTGTGACAACCAAAGCACTCTGAAGTTCTGTAGAGACCCGGTTCAGAGGCAACGGATGAAGCACATCAAGATCCACATGCACTACATCCGGGACTTATTACATGAGGGGATCATCGAGCTATAGTTATGTCCTTCAACCGAACAGATGGCAGACATCTTCACCAAGACCTTCACTGAGCAGAAGTTCCATTCTCTGCGAAGTCGTCTTGGAGTGAAGGACATAGTTGCCTAGCAACTATAGTTATTCTTTTTACATACATTGTACCTTGAAGGGGGGGGGTTCCCATGAGGTTTTCCCTCTTGCCTCACTTTATTTCATTGTATATTTTGTATTTGGGTACCTAACATAGCCTCGTTGTCGAGACCCATTCTTTATTTTCACCATAGTGATGTTCAGGGGGGGTGTTGGAGTTACTTCACACACACCTAGGATTTCTTTTTCCTAAGGATTTTCCTTGTTTATTAGTCATAATTAGTCATTGTCAAGTCTCCTATATTTTAGGGGAGAATATTCCACCTGGAGAATATTCTCTTTCAGTTGACACTTCAGTTTGACTAATTGATTTGAGTCTAGATGTTGCATTGGTTTTGTCACCATGCAACATTGGGATCATCACCATGATAATGAGCACTTGCCTTGGGATCATCACTAGACCGGTGCATTACCCTTGATTCCTTTATCTACTCCTCACTACACTCTGTTCAGTCAGTTAACTGAAGACTAGTTGACTAGTTAACTCAGCTAGGTGGCAGTTCACTCTTGTAACTGTCTAAGAGACTAGACTAGGTGGCAGTTCACTCTCGTAACTACTGGTGTGTGTCCAAATCACTCTAGACCACCACTATGGCACATTAGTTCTCCTCCAGTGTGCATTCATTGAGTTATACAGATTATATCATGTGTAAATTATTCATTATTCATTACGGTTAATGAGAATTCTTCCATTCTTTCTCTCCTTCTTCTTCTTTCTCAATTTCTTTCTGCAAATGTGTGTAGTATTTTCTAGCTAGATCCATTCCGTACAGGTTCAACACATTTACATTTATAAGTAGTTACAATTATGATTTGGCTTTTCTATGATATAATATAAAATAAAAATAAAAAGGAGAAAAATAAAAGGAAATGTTATATGAATTTGTTGCTTTATGTTTTACCATTCATCTACCAGAGGGATCATATCCTCTTACTTGTTTTTAAAAATAGTTTTATGTTAGAGTGTACCAGGATGTTTTTAGGTTTGATGCAAAGTGCAATTCTCAGAGTTCTAGAGATTGTTGAGGTTCTCACGCGCTCTACAGAGAGCACATGTCCCCATGTTGGAGCCAAACATTACCCCCTCACACCTAGGGGTAACTAGAGGATATTGTTTCTCCATGATGCACATTTTAGATAGTAGTTTCGATGATGACATTCTGGATTCTCCAGAGATAGTTTCCCATAGATGCATTATGTTGTATGCTAAGCTCACTGACATCAAATGATATGGTGCATGGCACATATGAGGTACCATTTTCTAATACTTCATATCGAGTCATAATGTCAATGTTTTGGGCATGAAAATAGTGATCATGGGTTGAATTGGATTATGGATTTTTGGGCAAATTATATGCAATAATTTCCAGAAATTGAATTATCGATGGGGAGGTTTGTAAACTTAGAGGTGAAAGCACATGAAACGCAGGATCAAAGGCTATCTATCTTAATGCCGACAACTAGAAGCAAAATCATGCAAAGAAAGAAAAGCAAGGAAAAGCAATAAAAATCAATAAAAATCAACACCAAGGAATGTATCATTGGAACGTGGGACAATAAATGCTATAAACGATCAGAGTTACAATCTTTCATGTATAAATGTTCATGCAACTTTGCAAGAATAACTAACTAAATGTCTTAATTCTTCAAAGATTATTTCATGTAGTGTTGCAAGGAATTAAATCACAGCGAATAGAAATCTAAGATAATCTCACTTGATTCACGAAACTGATATAAGCATGAGCAGAGTTCGATGGATCGACATATCATGTCCAAATTCACTCAACTATGCATGAATATGTCTACAATCTATTGTCACATTCAATGACAAGAAATGAATGTTTAAAGCAACCATCCAAATTAATAACAAGTCTTTTCACTTGCATTTGCAATTGATTTGTTAAGCAAATCAAGTCTTTTTGGTGGTGTTGTACTTTGCATCTAAATACTCTATCTGTGTGTAAACATAACTCTAACAAGATCTTATTCCTTAACATCAATCAATGAATGTTGAGGTTGCCTATGTGTATAGAAACTAAGATGTTATAAACATAAATCACACTTAAAACCAATCAATAGCTCCTTAGTTTGAATCTCATCAACAATCTTAGGGCATAGTCATTCACAGGTAGAACCAAGTGTTCATGTACTTAACAACAATGATTAATTCAGGAAACTAAAGAATTCTAGTCATTGTACCTCAATCAAGAAACAATAAAAGTGTAATTGTATCAATATAAAGGCAAACTTATATTGAGATTACTTATTCAAATCATGCAAACTATTTTGTGCTTGAGCTTTGCAAACAATACTTTAATTGCTAGTTGATCAACGATTTATTAAATAAATTAATACAAGTACGAAATGCAAATAGTTTACCAAACACTTAAGCACAACCTCTCTGCATATAAAGAAGTGATATCACAAAGCAACTTATATGAACAATAGTGTTTCTATGTATGGAGAAATATAACCATGACGTAATCTAATATGGAAACTTGTGGTGTATTTGTGTGCAGCTGATTAAAACCATGATGTAAATTCAAACAATCTATGCAAAAAGGAACAAAACCAGAGTACAAACTTGGATTCTAAAATGTGGTAGGATATTCACAAATATAGGGCATTAACACACACACCAGTATTACTTAGATATAATACAGAATGGCTACGTTATCCAGGTTGGTGGGCCCTCCCAGCTGGACAACGAGCTAGCTAAAACACAATCTCACACAATTAGAATAAATATACCATGAAAAGAAATCGGTTTGGCATTAATGGATATAAATTGAACTTACGGTACTGTTGTGAACACAATCACAAATGTCTAAAACTCAACTTCAAGGTAACAACATAACAATGATCGCAGATTACAGTCACGACCTCAAATAGTTGCAAGCATAATTACAATACAAGAATCATCCCCATGTTCAGATCTCTCTACATAATGATATATCATCCCTTCCTCTGCCCTCTGGAGGTTCATTTATACAAAGAATTGATGAGGAAGGATAGAACCAAATCCTCCAAAACCAAAACTAATAGATCAAATGAAATTTGGGCATTGTTTTTGTTTTTTTTTCAAATCTGGTCAGAACAGGAAATTTGGGCGAATTCATGCATTTTTGGGTAGATTGATGTTGAAGATCCGACCATATCTCCTGAACCATTCTAAATTTTGAAAAATCGCTCATGTTATACTCAATCTATCACATTATGGACAAATCTCATATCTTGGATTTTTGAGATCTGTCTTCATCTGCATGAAAATCAAGGCAGAAGTTGGCAGTTTGAAAATCGTCTGCTAATTTTGGTTGTAGCATTAATCTCATGTTGGAGGTCCACACATGTGACCTGGGTGCGTTCTAACACCTGTAAGAACATGTCGACGTCGCTGCGAAGAAAACCATGTTCTTGATTTTTTCTCGGAGATGCACCAATAAGCTAAGCTACAATATTGGGTATGGGAATGTTAAACATGCTCTTTAAGCTCAACAAAAGGTGTTTGGAATCTTGGCAAGGATCACTACAAATGTAGGAACACTTTGAAGATCACTTGGAGAAGATGTTTGATCTACATGAATTCTTAACATGAACCATTGTCAACACAACTATGATATAATCGTCTTTAATCAACAAAAACATAGAAAAATGATGTATTAACCACAATATGTATAATTGTGAATGATGATGGTTAATGAGGGTTTATAGTGTGTATTATTGACAAAATGTGGGAAATGGTTTTAAAATAATGGCTTTATTGGGCGAAGACATATGACAAAAACGGAGCCCAACACTCCCCCAAACCTAAGGGTTTGCATGTCCTCATGCAAGCAAGAACTTGTGAATCCTTGTTTGTTGTTCATTGTATACTCCATTTAATTAGCTCGTATGGGTAGGTATTTATGACATTGTTTCTAGTGTTGGTTCTTGTGGAGAAACACTTTGGATATTGAAGGTGTTGGTTCTTTTGGAACAACACTCTTTGCAATTGATTTATCATACAGTCACAACAAACAGATGTCAACTTGATTTCCTTTAAAACGGAGCAACAAAAATTGTCATGAAAAATAGAGGACAAGCAAGGGATGGGTATTATGAGGGATGATGGATGAGTGAAAAGGATGGTTTGTGAAATGATGGAGATGGTGGCAGTATGAATATGAACTTGGTCACTTTTTTACTCTATGGACTTTCATCTTAAGACCAATATTTACTTGTGGTTCTTTGCTTGGATAGGAAACAATGACTTCATCCTCTTGTTTAGAGCATTCAAATGACTTAGGAATGTTTTATGATGTTCAAGGAGAAGACACTATGGTTGTTGCTTTGTATTTTTACTTGTATACCACAAATTTCCTTTTCATTGCTTGGTTTTATTATCAGAGTATAGATTTTATTATGAATGATGGACTGAAAAAGGAAGGTTACTAAGTAGAAGTGATGGTACTTTGTGTGTAGTGGGTTGTGGAGTGGTTATGCATCATTTTCTAGATTCTTAGTAAATTAAAGAGATTTATACTTGCTTTACCTCAAGTGTTAGGAACCAAATATCAATATAGCATAGAAAAACCTCAGAATAAGTACTTAACGCCTTGAAAAAGAGAGAATTTTAAATAATAAGCCTCTTCGAGGGGGAAACCTCCTTTTACCCCACATAAATGTTCAAGTACAAGATGATTCCAAATGAAAATTTCTCCTTGGTATATATAGGAGACTAGGAGGTATAATTACAACTAATGGAATAAAGCCGACATAAATAAAATAACATTACTAATGTAATATGCCCCAATTAAGGG
>JASDQU011026653.1:0-12212 GCA_032191745.1 Picea mariana
CAGCACCCACTCTGTTTGGGCCATTTTGACCGTGGTGGTTGTCTTTGAATTCACTATCGGTATGGTCTTCGACTTATTAAATTCTTATTCAGATTAGCAGATACTATGGTTGGTGCAATCAAAATTTAGTTTCTGTTCATACAATTCTATATTGACAGGTGCAACATCGAGAAAGGGTTTCAATCGAGGTTTGGAAACACTTTCAGCGGGTGCTTTAGCTCTTGCTATCGTAGCCTTGGCTTCTGATCGTGGCTGGACATTAGAGCCTATAGTCATCATAATCAGCGTATTTACAACGGGTTGATTATTCCACTAACTAATTATGTGTCCTAGGGATGATAAGGTACTCGATCCTTTCTCATCTTCTAATTGTTTTCCCCTTGATTTCAGGTTCACTCGCCACTTTTGCGAAGCTGTATCCAGAGCTTAAATCTTATGAATATTGTTTCACTGTATTCATTTTGACGTTTTGTTATATCCTGGACTCTGGCTCTAAAACGAGAGATTTTAGTCACATAAGAGTCACCCGGTTTCTCCTCATTGCTATGGGCGCAACCGTAAGTTTGGTTGTGAATGCGTGTGTATACCCCATCTGGGAGGAGAGGACCTCCATAAATTGATAGTCAAAAATTTCACAAATGTGGCAGACTCCATCGAAGGTATACACTATAATATGCCATTTATTCAAAAATGGGAAGAATTAAAGTCATTAAACTTATGATGTTGGCTTTTTTTATCATAATCCTAATCTATTTTAACGTCACAGTCAAGCTAGATACCACCAGTCATTTTTACTGAGGTATATATACTCTAACTCTTCTGGATTTGAAATTGTGATCTTTTAGGAGGAAACACATGTTTTTAACCATCGTAGGGGTATACATATGTTTTTAACCATGGTAGGGGTATACATACCCTACCCTCTGGATTTGAACTTGTGATATCTTAAGAGGAAACACATGTTCTTAACCATTAGAGCCACTCAAGCTGTATATATAAGTATATAGTAATAATGTTGACCAACCTATGTCAACATTAGAGCCTTTAGCCTACGCCTTATGTCAATGTGTGTATTTTTCCCCTTTTATATGCCTGGGTTATTCCGTGTTTTGTTTTGATCTTTGATATCCCACTAAATATTATTTTGTGGTCAATGGTACTTTACACACTATGTACAGGCTAGAACTATATAATACACACAGTTTCAATTATTTCTAATCGTATATAAGATGAAATGTATTTACAAATTTATGCTTGGAAAATTGTGTATCATACAACAAAAAGAACTTGTGGAAAATCAAAGATAGGAAGGAACTAGCTGCTGTGTTTATATTTTCTTCCATTTTCGTTATATGAATCTAATCAAAATAAAAAAATACCATGATAGAATCGCCTTAAAGAAACTTAACGAAATTGTTACCGTCTCGCTTGTTGTTTTCAAGTGGTGGTGTAACCGATCCCAAAGAGTTAGTCATTGATCGGTACTTGGCTCTTTATTCACTTCAGAAAAAAAATGTTTGCTTAAATTTGCTCAGTCGTCTCAATTTGTTCTGAACTGCAGTCTAGAACAAATATAAATTGTAAAGTTCATTGTCAAAGCTATAGTTTTCACAACATTGTTGCTCTGAATCTCCTCAACGACCATCCTAGTGTCACCGATTCCACCATTATCTCATTCAGATTGATAGTTCTTATATTAATTCATATTCGATACTCCCATCGAAGAAGAAAAGGAGTCCATTCTGTCTTCCAACTTCCGACGAGTTCAGTCCGAAAGAGATCTCCAGAGCCTAAGCCCCAGCAAAAGTCAGTCACAGGATGTGGCTCAAATGTCTATAGACTCACCAACAGAGGTCAGAATACCTCCATCTCAGATACAAATATGACATGAATCCGATTTGTATTATGCCCACGGTTTCAATAAAATTAAGGAAATAAAATACCTTCAACACCTGGTCTGCAGAAACCAGAAGCAGTAGCCTTCAGATACTAATTGCTCTCATTAAAAGAGAGCCATGGACCCCGCAATAAATTGAAGATTGATAAATGGGTGGTGGAGATTTTAAAGATCGCAGAAATCACTGACATGACCCTGTACAATTTCCTAAACCTGGCCGGGGAGAACTTGAATATCAAGCTTTCCAAAGCCCATTATAAAAGATCAGTAAAGACCATCGTCGAAAATTTTCTCAAAATAACGGAGACAACAGAGTAAGTAACTGTAAATAATTTAAGCAGAATTTAACAGAGGATTAACTGTAATTAATTTAAGCAGAATTTAACAGAGGATGAACTACTAACCTGGATGAAACTGGATGCTGAATTCAGGAGTGGGAGGAAACTGGATGAGGCGGGACGCAGACAATGCCCTGGATGCTGAATTCAGGAGCGGGATGTCGAATTCAGGAGCGAGAGGAAACTGGATGAGGCGGGACGTGGACAATGGCAGCTGGTTTAGGTGGAGAAGGGACGTGAAGGTGGTGAATTGATGGCGGGGATGGGTGGGTAGGTGGTGAAGTGATGACGAGGATGTATGTATGAGATGGAGGGGGTGGATGGTGTAGGCCGATGATGTATGGATGGTGGTGGATGGGCGGAGGTGGTAGAGGGGATGGGGAATATGGACGGGTAGGCGGCCAGAGGGCAGAGATGATCGGCGACGGGAGTCGGACGGCAGTCGGGACGCCGTGAAAGGACGACCGGCAAAGGTCGGTTTCGTTTGGGGTTTAGCTTACGCCAATTTTTTTTATCATGCTGTTTGATGTGAATAATATGTATCAAATGACAAGATACAAATAGTAAGTCAATAACGAGTCACTGCATATTACTTAATATTAAGTAAAAATAATTAAACATCCATATTTATGTTTATTAATTTTTTCATCATAAGTCAATAATTAACTATTACAACTTAATGTTAACTCAAAAGAATTAAATTCATTTCATTACAAAATCACTGGATGAAGGAGAAATGTAAAAACTAAATGAAAGAAATTCATTTTGATATGTACAAAAATAGTGACAGGGTAAATATCTTTTAATTAACATATCATTAAATTGTTTTATCATGTTTTATTTTTGAGTTAGTAAGTGTAGGTGTAGTGGTTGTATAAATAGATAAAGTGAGTATTTATCCTTCTAGAAAATGATATTTTTGCAAGAAGTTGTTGTAAATAGATAAAGTTGTGGTTATTAAATAATTGTTTAATGATAGTGATAAGGCAGTCATGGGTCAATCAACATGTTGGGTAAAATGTTTTATTATTTTTAAACTATTAAAATGGGAAAGTAGAGTATTACACATCAACAATGTACAAAATACTATATTGAATTAATGTAATGATACATATAAATATAACAAGCTTTGTCTTAGGGTCAAATATCACATAATCACCTATTTGAGTGAATATCTCAACTTCACACCATTCCATGGCTCTTAGTTGGAGAGAATCTCTCTCACAACCAACTATCTAACAACCTCTTAAAGACTAGGACCAAACCAGTCACTTATAGATTGTTCTCTACCTCACAAACATAATCTCCTCACACATAATTAAAAAAAGTAGGAGTTACATATTACAACACTCCGCTTAATCCATTAGTTGAGGTCTTCATTAACACCTTCTCTTTTGCATCACATGCTCCACTATGAATTGAAGAACCTCTTGATATGCAAAGTCTATCTCTAGTCCATCATGGATTTCATGTCATACCAGAATCATACATTCTTCATCAAACTATCAACCTTCATATAAAGGAACAACCATCCACCAGAATGCATGGGTAATCAGCCATTGCAATTGTCAGTCTAATAGGAAAGTCCTTCATGTACATGGTTCATTCAACTATTGATGAGCTTTCCCTGAATGTAAAAATTCACCTCCCATAGTCTAAAACCAATAAAATGGTCCACCCCTAGTGTTAAAGAACTCCAACGTAGAGACTACTACACTATATCAATGGGTAATCCAAATAATCATGGATACATGGAAAAGGGGTAAGCATGTATATCCAGGTCTTACAAGGATATTCCCTTTACATGTTACATACATAAATAAGGTACATACATTACATAATCCCCTCATGTTAGGTACACACTCAAACTTTCCAAGAAGCACTAGGGTAAATGTTGATTTTTCATAAGTTAGGTTAAGCATGAAGTTCATTCTATTTTTAGCATTTCACTTAACCATAAACAATAATGTTGCAACAAGCAAGATCACAAGAAGAAACACCATGCACAAGAACAAAAGAAGTATCCTGGGAAACTCTTCTCAACAAGGGAAGAAAACCCTACCAAATCCTTTGCTATAATCTTCAAGAGAAAGACCTTCACCTTAAATAAAGACCTAGCACACAAGAGGGTGCTTAAACCTTAGAACTCTAGCACCGAAGAGAGGTGTGCACCTTTTTCCAAAGAAGTGTACTTGCTGAAATTTCCAAACTCACAAGTATGATATGATTCCACAATGGAGAATCATCCCTTACTTATATTAGACTTGTCGAATCAACAAAGGCGTCTATTGGCTCAACAGGTCCGACCTCTCTAAGTCACTATATATTTTATTGGTATTATTATTTATTATTATTATTATAATAATTAATATTAATATTAATTAATAATTATCTTTTACATTTATTATTAAACATATTAAGGTGGGGCTGACCTGTACCCTTTACATAACAATTAGGGTTACAGGTAGGTCTCACTCTTGAACAATATATAGCAAAGGATCTGATACACTGACTAGTGCTCATCCACTAGGGGCACATCCATAGGGATGTCATAGCTCTGATTCACTGCATTACACATAAGAACCAGGCCTTCACACGTTCACCTGTGCTCGTCCACAGGCACATCCACTCTATAGATCTTCTTTCCCACTGCCACCGATAGGAGAATCATCTGGAGTCTTCTCGTCAACTCTATTACTCAGAGGAGGCTATCACATCATCTTCATTTTTGTTCACATGATGATGTGCCCAACACTTTTGGGATTTGACACGTTCACCTTGTGCTAAGCCATAGGCACGTCCTAACTCAACATATCACTTTTCCACCGGATAATCATCTGGAGTTCTTCTCACTCTCTGAATGGAGGATTTCATCTCTACGTTCTTAACTCTATCTCAGGCAGGAACCACGTACCCTTCTTAGGGGATTTCTCTCAGGTTTGTAAGCTGAGAGAAAGACTTCCATAACTGCTATGTTCCACATCTCACAGGTTTGTAAGATGGAGGATGTCTCCCATAGTTGCATTCATCAACACTCTCTCTTAGCTAGGGAGGCATTCTTTATCATGCCAAGTCTCACACAAAAGCATTTTGAATTTTGTCTTGGCTGGAGTTATCGACACTCCCTCTTAACTAGGGATCCATTCTTCATGAAGTTAATTTGGTGAAGATATCTGCAATCTGCTCATGTGTAGGAAGGTACTGCATGTGTACAATTTTCCTCTATATCATATCTCTGAAATAAGGATGTTTCATCTCATTGTATTTTTATCCATTAGGAAACACTGGATTCTCAAGGAGATTTTACTCATGGATTTTGGTCATCATCATAGGATCCATCTCATGGTCAAGTAAATCTGTCAGAAGCTTGTGAAGACGCATTGCTTCGCACACTCGATTCTTATATACTCTGCCTCTGTGGTACTCAAGGCCACAGAGTTTTGTTTTTCTACTGTATCAGGAAACCATGGAAAACTTCATGATAGAACATCAACTGGATGTGTTCTTTCGGTCCACTTTACTTTCTGCCCAATCTGAATCGGTCTATCCTGCATACTCAGCTTCACACTGGAGGCATATCTCAGTCCATATTCAACTGTGCCTTGTATATATCTCAATACAGGTTTTGTTGATGTCTTAGTGAGTCTGTCTTGGTTGACTCATGAAATGACTAGGCACATTCACTACATGGTATGAATCTAGTCTGGTGTTAACCAGATACATTAGTGATCCAATCAATTGTGGATCAGTCTTTTCTGAGTCATCATCAATCTTCTTCTTTAATTCCATCACGATGGATTTTTCATTCTGTCATACTGAACTTCTTTAATATTTTCACTGTATATTTTCCTTGACTCAATAAAATATTATCGGTCCTCTATCATACTTCTTGTCCCAAGAAGTAGTGCATCATACTCGGATTCTTCATCTTGATTTGAGAAGTGAAGGATTACTTATATCCAACAACAATGCTTTCTGAATAAATCATCATGATCAGGTTCTCATCACCAACACTGTATAGGTTTGGATCAACAATACTCTTGTTGAAACTCATCAAGAATCTATCTATCTACTATAGTTTCCAACTCATGGATGGTAGTACAGATGGAAGTGTATCAGGTTCACTAGGTCAAGTGCCTCATCATATACAACTCCCTCTGTTTATGAGAAACCTATGGCTATAAATCTTATTTTGTATTTCTCGACACTTCCATCGGCTACAGGCTTGATCTTATAGATCTACTTAGAAGTTACCACAGACTTCCCTTTCTCGTCCCTGAATAATAGCTTATGCATCATTCTTTAAGATATATTGGAATTCTTCTGTTATGGCATCTTGCCATACCAGTTCTCTTGTTGCTTCTCTAAGACAAAGAGTCTCAACATCAATTAAGTGGCTCATGACTAAAGGATAGCTCGAAAATCTCTTTTTCTTTCTTGGAATGTGACTTGAGAGGTTTGTATGTTTCTTTGCCTCTTGCAGAGTGAGTCTAGGTAGGCATTTTATGCCTTACTGCAATATCTCTGAACATATCAACTGGATATCCTGGATAACCTGGAGTAATGTTTGTCTCCCTCTGAATTGCTGAAGGGGGATAAGGTATTGTATCACTATCAATCTCCATCTAAGATTCTTTGGTTCTTTGAAAAACTGTATCTTCTTCAAGGACAACATCTCTGCGTGTCTCAATCTATCTCTTACTAGAGATGTTTTTGAAGATTCATTGTATCCTTTCTTCCTAAAGGATCTAGATTGGACTTCTTCTCTTTGGGCACATGAATGTATATGGTCATGTACATAGTCTGCTTCATATCTCATCTAATATGTTTCCTTCTGCAAACTTCACTATGGATTCCTCAAGGTTGTCACCTGTGACCTGAACAAGGTCAACAAAATAGCAAGCAAGAATAATACTCTTTTGATAATAGCAGATAAAACAAAAACACAAATAATCATCATAGTAGCTCCTTTAGAGCTATCACTTGTGACGTGTCTGAAGAAAAGATCAAAAGTAAGAAATACAATACGAAATGAGGTCAACACTCTTCTAGCGTTGTGGTCAAACATTCCTCCATGGTAACCTAAGATCAACACAAGAAGTTTCTCCTAGAGGAGATGTTAGTTGTATCTGTTACATTAAGCATTTATCTCAATATGCTCACATGCTACCAAGTATAATACTTTACAAAGACTGCTACCTCAACTATAATGTTTACTTGTAAAGGGGTAGTAATCAACTTTGTCATGTGTAATTTTGAATTGTATCAGCTTAATTAATCAAACCCGGAACCTGGAGTCGTGTCCTCAAGAATGAGTGTGTGTTTCTTTTCTTCCAAGTCTCCTTCACTCAAGATGACAAGTGCTTTATTCAGCCTGTCTTTTGTACTAGGACAATATGTTATCTTGATAGAAGGTTGGCTTAGAAAATAAACTCTATGATCTCAACTTTAATCCATCTAATACCTTGACTTTAATTTTGACCAAAGGTTAGTATGATGGTCATAGCTTCAACATGCAACCTAGATCAAAATAATGTCATAACAAATAGATGCATATCAGAATAATTAAACTTGGGTTGCATTATTCTTCTAAATGTGTTGGATCTTGAGATCCTTGTGGATCTATGGAAATAGATCCCTTCTACTGCAAATACCCTTTAAAGATTAACAATTTAAACATATGCGAGTACATACCTCTAATAGCATTTGCAGGTAGTGGCACCATCTGGTAGCAACGGTAATAATTACCAACTCTTAAAAACTTCAAGGATGATTGCAACTGGTACTACAGCTAATACTTCAATTGATACTGCAACTACAATTGATACTGCAACTGATTCTAAAACTACAACTACAACTTAGGGTTTTATGAGGAAACCCTAATTTTTCAAACTTCAAATTTTGAAATTCTGATCCAGGGGCTAGATGTGCTGAGCTAAGGCAAGTAAACTGGTACAATCAAATTTTTGAAAATCCAAATTTTCCCCCTCAAACTTGACCAACTGATTTCTGGACTAGTGCTTCTAGTTTTCTAGTGCTTCTGGTTTTCTGGTACTTCTGGTATCGGTGAAAACTAGGGTTTCACTTTTCGAGAGTTTTATCCACTGAAAAGGTGCACTGAAGGTGCCAAAGAGTTCCTTGGGCTAGGGTGCACTTTTCTAGATGGATTTTGGGCTGAAATTCCTCTTCAATACAAAGCCCTAATTTTCTTGTACGACAATAGTGACGTTTTTCCTTTTTCTTGTGAAAGATGCTTGTGCAATGGGTTCTTCAAGAGCTATGCTCTTATACCATGTTGATTTTTCATAAGTTGGTTTAAGCATGAAGTTCATTCCATTTTTAGCATTTCTCTTAACCATAAACAATAATGTTGCAACAACCAAGATCACAAGAAGAAAGACCATGCACAAGAACACAAGAAGTATCTTGGGAAACCCTTCTCAACAAGGGAAGAAAACCCAGCCAAATCCTTTGCTATAATCTTCAAGAGAAAGACCTAGCACACAAGAGGGTGCTTAAACCTTAGAACTCTAGCTCCCAAGAGAGGTGTGCACCTTTTTCCAAAGAAGTGCATTTGCTAAAATTTCCAAACTCACAAGTATGATATGATTCCACAATGGAGACTCATCCCTTACTTATATTAGAATTGTCCAATCAACAAAGGCGTCTATTGTCTCAACAGTGACGACCTCTCTAAGTCACTATATAATTTATTTTTATTATTATTTATTATTATTATTATAACAATTAATATTAATATTAATATTAAATATTAATTATCTTTTACATTTATTATTAAAAATATTAAGGTGGGGCTGACCTGTACCCTTTACATAACAATTAGGGTTACAGGTAGGTCCGACTCTTGAACAATATATAGCAAAGGATCTAATACACTGACTAGTGCTCATGCACTAGGGGCACATCCATATGGATGTCATAGCTCTGATTCACTGCATTACACAAAAGAACCAGGTCTTCACACATTCACTTGTTCTCGTCCCCTGGCACGTCCACTCTACAGATCTTCTTTCCCACTGCCACCGACAGGAGAATCATCTGTAGTCTTCTCGTCAACTCTGCTACTCAGAGGAGGCTATCACATCATCTTCATTTCTGTTCACATGACGGTGTGCCCAACACTTTTGGGATTTCACACGTTCACCTTGTGCTTAGCCATAGGCACGTCCTAACTCAATAGATCGCTTTTCCACTGGATAATCATCTGGAATTCTTCTTACTCTTTGAATGGAGGAGGTCATCTCTACGTTTCTAAATCTGTCTCGGGCAGGAATCACATACCCTTCTTAGGGGTTTTTTCTCAGGTTTGTAAGCTGAGAGAAAGAATTCCATAGCTACTATGTTCCACATCTCATAGGTTTGTAAGCTGGAGGATGTCTCCCATGGATGCATTCATAGTTACATAGAACATAACATTATAGACTTGCGACAAATACAATGTGTGACTCACATTAACATATTCAACACATTATTCAACACACCACTCAGACTTTTACTTTTATCATCCACCATCATTTGACTTTCATTGCTACCATCTTCATTGTTGTCTCAACAAGATCACTAGCTTCCCTTCAACTAGGGTTTCTTCACTATGGGATTCATCCTCTAACTATCTGCTTCTTCTTCTTTTGTACCGGCATAAAACATATCATTGATGTCCATATAAAAAGAAATTTGTATACTGAGATACATGGGTACCATCCCCTGTACTCTCTAATTCTCTAGGAATATTTTTCACCTACATGGTTCATCAATACATTAGACTCTCTCATAATCATAACTTGGTCCATCACACTCTAAGATTAGTTCATCTCACATTTCCCCCCTTAATCGAAGATCCAACTTCTCTGATTCTATATCAAGTTAGCATACAAGTACACATAACACCATCGTACCTACCCTAGTGGTTCATTCCAAAACTTGATGCCACATCCTCTCTATCCATAAGAGGGATACATGCTACATGATTGCATGTGATACCACATTAATCTATGTAGTCCTGACTCAACAGGGCTTACAAAACAGTATACCCTATGATGCTATATGTATTCCTTAATAACATGGCTTACAACAACCTAGGGAAATCAAATTTTCTATGGATAAGCTTACAACTTGGACCAAAACTCTAAGGTGTCGGGTATAACCAATCATGCACCCGTTGCATCACATGTGCATCATTAATTCAAATACAATAAGCAATAGAAAATACTTTACAAATGTTACCAATTATATGCCCAATATACAATCCCATTACAACACTAAGATCATTCTCATATCATTACCATGCATACCTTCTTCCTCACATCCTCTTCAATTGACATACTACTAAAAAGTCGTTCACATACTACACATCTCCATCTTCATTTCATTGAGTGTCTTAGATTTCCATGTTTCACCCCACTTGTCATTTGTTATAACTAATTCTAACAAAATAACTATAGCTAAGCTCAATACCTTTGTATATTTCCAATTCCAACTCTATAGATATTTTAACTAATTCAAGTGATCAATTTGACCCAAGTTGTCCAATAATAAGGATGTATAGGTTAAGATGAACCTGCTTACATCTTGGCACCTTCATCACAACATCATTATAGAAGTAATATATCTTGTAGCTTGACCGGGTGATAAATCTCTAGAGCTGACAACAGTCTCAGTATCTGCAGTTCCATCAGAGATCTACACTCTACATTCCACAGATCCCACATATTGTGCTGGCGGTTATTCACACAGGGTGGTGGCTCCTCCCTCTACACAATCGTAGACCAAAACCTTCTCACAACACTCCATAAACAGAAAGCGCTCGAGACTTTCTTCAACTTCTTCAGATCTTTTGCACGTCTATCTTGTGAAATAACAAAGATGTCACCTCAAGCATGAAATGTAATTCAAGACAACATCTAAATAAGTAACTAGGGCGTGGTTGACATCTTGACTATTTCTACACAATTTGGGCTCCTCTCTTTTCACGACTTCAGAATCGTTGTCCAAATGAGGGATTTGAACGACAACCCTTCCATTGTTTCCTTGGTAGGATCGAAACCATGACTACTCATTCACAACCAATCTACTTTCACAACCAATATTAAAATGACTACTCATTCACAACCAATCTACTTTCACTTACATTAATCCACTACTCTACTCTTTGCATATTTCTAGGCCCTCTAATAAGGGAGTCAAACCGAGTCGATATTAAAATGGGAGAGTAGAGTATTACACATCAACAATGCATAAAATGCTATATTGAATTAATGTAAAGATATATATAAATACAACAAGTTGTCTTAGGATAGACAAACTACATTGATCATACAATCACCCACTTGAGTGAATATCTCAAATCTCAACTTGTAACAACCCAAATTGATTAATTTTATCATATATTTTTTTAATTAATTATTAAAATATATTAATAAGTCTTTTATTATTTTATTATTAAAAGGCGGGTGAAGTAATTAATGGGGAGATAAGGTTGTTGGGAATTAATAAGGGGGATTTGAAAGAGGAGGATAAGAAAGAAGGGGAGGACTTGGAAGAGGGAGCTTATTTCTGTTTGAGGATTTCTGAATTTCTATGGGGGAGAGGAGGATGAGGAAATTGAAGAAATGGTTTTTGGGGAACTTTCATGGGGCACTGTTGTCGCTGGAAATTTTTGGCTTGGGGCCAGAGAACCGCAAGGATTCCTGGAGCTAGGGAGTCAGAGAGGTTGTTCCTAGTTCGTTGAGAGGTTAATATTCAGTAGGGGCAAGAACATGAACATGATCAAACAGAAAAGGGACTAAATACCAACCTGCAGGTGGAGGTATGTATTATGATGTTGTTATCATTATGCTTCTATGTTGTTGTTATTATGCTATTGATGTTGTTCTCATTATGATGATATCATCAATATGTTGTTATTTATTTCTGGTATAACGAAATAATGAAAGAAATTATAAACTAAATTTAGTAGG
>JASDQU011026653.1:12232-26645 GCA_032191745.1 Picea mariana
AAGGTTGGGTTAGAGAATAAAATCTATGATCTCAACTTTAATCCATCTAATACCTTGACTTTAATTTTTACCAAAGGTTAGTATGATGTTCATAGCTTCAACATGCAACCTAGATCAAAATAATGTCATAACAAATAGATGCATATCAGAATAATTAAAATTGGGTTTCATTATTCTTCTAAATGTGTTGGATCTTGAGATCCTTGTGGATCTATGGAAAGTGATCCCTTCTGCTGCAAATACCCTTTAAAGATTAACAATTTAAACATATGCGAGTACATACCTCTGATAGCATTTGCAGGTAGTGGCACCATCTGGTAGCAGCGGTAATAATTACCAACTCTTAAAAAATTCAAGGATGATTGCAACTGGTGCTACAACTAATACTTCAACTGACACTACAACTACAATTGATACTTCAACTGATTCTGAAACTACAACTGCAACTACAACTTAGGGTTTTATGAGGAAACCCTAATTTTTCAAACTTCAAATTTTGAAATTCTGATCTAGGGGCTAGATGCGCTGAGCTGAGGCGAGTAAGCTGGTACAGTTAGATTTTTAAAAATCCAAATTCCCCCCCCCCACAAACTTGACCAACGGATTTTTGGACTAGTGCTTCTGGTTTTCTGGTACTGCTGGTATCGGTGAAAACTAGGGTTTCACTTTTCGAGAGTTTTATCCACTGAAAAGGTGCACTGAAGGTTCCAAAGAGTTCCTTGGGCTAGGGTGCACTTTTGTAGATGGCTTTGGGGCTGAAATTCCTCTTCAATAAAAATCCCTATTTTTCTTGTACGACAATAGTGACGTTTTTCCTTTTTCTTGTGAAATATGCTTGTGCAACGAGTTCTTCAAGACCTATGCTCTAATACCATGTTGATTTTTCATAAGTTGGGTCAAGCATGAAGTTCATTCCAATTTTAGCATTTCACTTAACCATAAACAATAATGTTGCAATAACCAAGATCACAAGAAGAAAGACCATGCACGAAAGACCTTGACCTCCAAGAAAGACCTAGCACACAAGAGGGTGCTTAAACCTTAGAACTCTAGCTCCCAAGAG
Source organism: Picea mariana (assembly GCA_032191745.1). Taxonomy (NCBI): domain Eukaryota; kingdom Viridiplantae; phylum Streptophyta; class Pinopsida; order Pinales; family Pinaceae; genus Picea; species Picea mariana. The sequence continues at coordinate 13,296 of JASDQU011026653.1, forward strand.
AGGTGTGCACCTTTTTCCAAAGAAGTGTATTTGCTGAAATTTCCAAACTCACAAGTATGATATGATTCCACAACGGAGACGCATCCCTTACTTATATTAGAATTGTCCAATCAACAAAGGCATATATTGTCTCAACAGTGATGACCTCTCTAAGTCACTATATAATTTATTGTTATTATTATAATAATTAATATTAATATTAAATATTAATTATCTGTTACATTTATTATTAAAAATATTAAGGTGGGGCCGAATTGTACCCTTTACATAACAATTAGGGTTATAGGTAGGTCTGACTCTTGAACAATATATAGCAAAGGATCTGATACACCAACTAGTGCTCATCCACTAGGGGCACATCCATATGGATTTAATAGCTCTGATTCATTGCATTACACAGAAGAACCAGGTCTTCACATGTTCACCTGTGCTCGTCCCCTGGCACATCCACTCTACAGATCTTCTTTCCCATTGCCACTGATAGAAGAATCATCTGGAGTCTTCTCGTCAACTCTGCTACTCATAGGAGGCTATCACATCATCTTCATTTCTGTTCATATGACGATGTGCCCAACACTTTTGGGATTTCACATGTTCACCTTGTGCTCAGCCATAGGAATGTCCCAACTCAATAGATCGCTTTTCCACCAGATAATCATCTGGAATTATTCTCACTCTTTGAATGGAGGAGGTCATCTCTATGTTCCTAAATCAGTCTCATGCAAGAATCACATACCCTTCTTAGGGGTTTTCTCTCAGGTTTGTAAGCTGAGAGAAAGAATTCCATAGCTACTATGTTCCACATCTCATAGGTTTGTAAGCTGGAGGATGTCTCCCATGGATGCATTCATAGTTACATAGAACATAACATTATAGACTTGCTACAAATACGATGTGTGACTCACATTAACATATTCAACACACTACTCAAACTTTTACTTTTATCATCCACCATCATTTGACTTTCATTGCTACCATCTTCATTCTTATCTCAACAATATCACTAGCTTCCCTTCGACTAGGATTTCTTCACTACGAGATTCATCCTCTAACTACCTGCTTCTTCTTCTTTTCTACCGGCATAAAAAAGATCATTGATGTCCATATAAAAAGAAATTCATATACTGAGATACATGGGTACCATCCGCTGTACTCTCTAATTCTCTAGGAATATTTTTCACCTACATGGTTCATCAACACATTAGACTCTCTCATAATCATAACTTGGTCCATCATACTCTAAGATTAGTTCATCTCACATTTTCCCCCTTAATCGAAGATCCAACTTCTCTGATTCTACATCAAGTTAACATACAAGTACACATAACACCATCGTACCTACCCTAGTGGTTCATTCCAAAACTTGATGCCACAGCCTCTCTATCCATAAGAGGGATACATGCTACATGATTGCATGTGCTACCACATTAATCTATGTAGTCCTAAATCAACGGGGCTTACAAAACACTATACGCTATGACACTATATGTATTCCTAAATAACATGGCTTACAACAACCTAGGGAAATCAAATTTCCTATGGATAAGCTTACAACTTGGACCAAAACTCTAAGGTGTCGGGTATAACCAATCATGCACCTGCTGCATCACATATGCATCATTAATTCAAATACAACAAACAATAGAAAATGCTTTACAAATGTTACCAATTATATGCCCAATATACAATCCCATTACAACACTAAGATCATTCTCATACCATTACCATGCATACCTTCTTCCTCACATCCTCTTCAATTGACATACTACTACAAAGTCATTCACATACTACACATCTCCATCTTCATTTCATTGATTGTCTTAGATATCCATGTTTCACCCCACTTGTCATTTGTTAGAGTAACTAATTCTAACAAAATAACTATAGCTAAGCTCAATACCTTTGTATATTTCCAATTCCAACTTTATAGATATTTTAACTAATTCAAGTTATCAATTTGACCCAATTTGTCCAATAATAAGGATGTATAGGTTAAGATGAACCTGCTTACATCTTGGCACCTTCATCACAACATCATTATAGAAGTAATATATCTTGTAGCTTGACCGGGTGATAAATCTCTAGAGCTGACAACAGTCTCAGTATCTGCAGTTCCATCAGAGATCTACACTCTACATTCCACAGATCCCACATATTGTGCTGGCGGTTATTCACACAGGGTGGTGGCTCCTCCCTCTACACAATCGTAGACCAAAACCTTCTCACAACACTCCATAAACAGAAAGCGCTCGAGACTTTCTTCAACTTCTTCAGATCTTTTGCACGTCTATCTTGTGAAATAACAAAGATGTCACCTCAAGCATGAAATGTAATTCAAGACAACATCTAAATAAGTAACTAGGGCGTGGTTGACATCTTGACTATTTCTACACAATTTGGGCTCCTCTCTTTTCATGACTTCAGAATCGTTGTCCAAATGAGGGATCTGAACGACAACCCTTCCATTGTTTCCTTGGTAGGATCGAAACTGTGACCAATCAACACTAATCTTTCCCTTTCATTTGCTTTTGCATATCCTTCTGTGTAGCAATTAGCTTAAGAGTAGATGAAAGTGCAGTATGAGATGCCAAATTTTTTTTGTTGAGCAACACTTGTATGATCAACCATTCCTTTTCGAAATGCAGTGTGTACTTACTCAAGCATAGCTCTATAAGAATGGTCAAAGGATGGAATCATTGAACCTTCAAAGCAAGTCCGCAACGAATCATGTAGTACTTGCTTCCCAGATGATTGAAACAACGTTTGGATTTGTTGAGATAAATTCGGCTCAAGTTTTTCCTTCTTTTACCAAGCAGTCAATATGTGGCCTTCGTTAGGTAGATCCTAATAAATTGTGAAGCAAGAAATGCAGAGAGAAAAGAACAGAGTAGAAAACAGTATTCAGTATATGGAGAATGTAAGGGAAAAGTACAATGAGAAGAGTTAACAAAGAAGTTAAGTGCAAAAGGAAAATAGCTGAGCTAAATAGGCTCAAGCAAATCAAGAAAAGAAAGTATAGCTAGCCAGGACAGCTGGCAGTGTACAGTCAGCTTGTTGAGGTTACATTATATTTAACACTCCCTCTTAAAATCAACAGTTACAAACATTAGCACTGATTATGCCCAAGTGTTGTCTCTGAAAATCAAAAACAGATTTTCCCAGTGGCTTTGTGAAGATATCTGCGAGTTGATCTCGAGAACCACAGAATTGGAGTGCAATGTCACCATTATTGTCTAGCTCACCGATGAAGTGAAAGTGGGTGTCAATGTGTTTGATTTTCTTGTGAAACACATGATTTTTGGATAGAGCTATTGCTAAAGTATTGTCATAGAAAATAGGAGTTGGATCCTTTTCTGTATGTGACATATCTTTCAATATTATTCTCAGCCACACAGCTTGACAAGAAGCTGAGGTAGCAGCGACATACTCTACCTCTGCAGAAGATATTGATACAATTGGTTGTTTCTTTGATGCCCATGAGATCAGATTCGTGCCCAGGTGAAAACCATGTCCTGAGGTGCTTTTCCTTTCATCTAGGCTGCCTGCAAAATCATTGTATGTGTAGCCAAAAAGTTGATTACTATCAGATTTAGTGTACCATAAGCCAAAATTGAGAGTTCCTGCAACATATCTTAGAATCCATTTCGCCATTTTCCAGTGAGAATCTTTGGGAGATTCCATGAATCTGGAAACAAGGCTAGTTGCATACATAATATCACGCCTAGTTGTTGTAAGATACAACAAACTACCTACTAAAATTTTGTACAGGGTAGGGTCCACTATAGGGCCTTCATCTTTCTTGCTCAATTTTGTGCCTAGGTAGTAGGGGTATAGGGGTTTTTGTTGGATTGCATTCTTCCATGCGAAATCTTTTGATGATGTCTGTTGCATACTTTTTCTGACAGACAAAAATTCCTTTGGTTGATTGATCAACCTCATTTCCCAAAAAATATTTCATGATGCCAAGATCTGTCATCTCAAACTCAGATTGCATGGCATGTTTAAAATTGGTTAATTCAAGATTTCTAGTATATATCATGTCATCAACATATAAACATACAATCAAAATTTTACCGTGCTGATCAGTTTTGGTGTAAAGAGTTGGCTCATTTTGACTTTTGCTGAAACCACTTTTGATCAGATAAGTGTTAATTTTGTTGTACCAAGCTCTTGGAGCTTGCTTTAAGCCATACAAGGCTTTCTTCAACCAATATACTTTGGATGGCTGCTCTTGGACTTCAAATCCAGGTGGTTGATCGACATAAACTTCTTCTTCTAAGAAACCATTCAAGAAAGTTGACTTGACATCCATCTGGTATACTTGCCAATTATGTTGGGATACTATGGCTAATAGAGTTCTTACAGTGTCTAATCTTGCTACTGGAGCAAAAGTTTCACCATAATCAGTACCAAGTTGTTGTGAGAATCCTTTGGCAACAAGTCTTGCCTTGTGTTTTTCGATCTGCCCTTTTTCATTGAGTTTAGTTTTGTAAACCCACTTGACACCAATACTTTTCTTGTGACTTGGCAAATCAACAAGATCCCATGTCTTGTTCTTCTCAATGGATTCAATTTCTTGGTTCATGGCTTGAACCCAATGTGGCTCCTTAGCTGCTTCTTTAAAAGATGTAGGTTGACATGATATTAATGCAAAAAGGTTGCGCTGTTCAAAATCATCCAACTGCTGATGGATTTCTCTCAAACTTCGAGTTCTCTGATTTTGAAATTCAGAGGATGAGTCTCTTCTTGAAGCTGAGTTATCCTGAGAATTTTCAAATCGTCCTTGTACCTGCAATCTTGGAAGAACAGGTAGAGGTATTTGCTGTCCTGAATTTTCTGTGTTTTCAGAACTTGGCAGCAATGGATTTTGACTGTCCAATTGTTGATTTTCTGATTCCTTCCAGAGTTGATTTTCTAGAAATTTTACATCTCTGTTGAGAATTAGTTTCTTGGAGATTGGGTTGTAAAGCCTGTAGGCTTTAGATGTTTCACTATATCTAGTAAAGATACATTTCTCACTTCTATCGTCCAGTTTCTTCCTTAGTTTGGAAGGTATGTGAGCGTATGCTATGCATCTGAATGTCCTTAGATGTGCAACATTTAGCTTTGTCCCACTCCATGCTTCTTGAGGGACTTTCATATTTAGACTTGTGGTTGGAGATCTATTCAATAGATAAACTGAGCATGCTAGTGCTTCAACCCAAAAAATATTTGACAATCTTTTCTCTTTGAGAAGTGTTCTTGCCATATTCATTATTGTCTGATTTTTCCTTTCAGCCATTCCATTCTGTTGTGGAGTATACCTAGTTGTATCATTGGAGTTGTATTCTCCTCCTCCATCAGACCTGAGTGCTTTTATATATTTGCCACTCTGTTTTTCATCTTCTGCCTTGAATTCTTTGAATTTTGCAAAAGTTTCAGACTTGTGTCTGAGAAAATAGATCCAGATTTTCCTGCTAAAATCATCAATAAACGTTAGAAAGTAAAAGTTGCCACCTATTGACTCTGTTTTCATTGGTCCACATAGGTCAGTGTGAACTAGTTCAATATGTTGTTTGGCTTGAGTTGTGGACTGTGGAAAACTAGTTCTCTTATGTTTTCCAAGTATGCAAGACTCACATGGGGAATTTTGTTCTTTGAAGATGGGAAGACCTTTGACCATGGAGTGTTTCTGAAGAAGACTTAGACTCTAAAGGGGTATATGTCCAAATATTGTATGCTAAACCATTGTTTCATTCAAGGTGGATGCACTTTGTGCATATGGTTGAATTAGATTTTCAGTTCTGAGTGTAAGGGGAAACGTCCTATTCTGATTCATGTGGATTTCATAAATCAATTTTCTGCTTGGGATTTTGTCATATATCTTGCAAGATGCTCCCTTGAAGAGTACCTTATAGCCATGTTCAATGAGTTGTCCTACACTTAGCAGATTATGTTTCAGATCTGGAACATGGTAGACATTGTTTATGTCTTTCTTTTCATTTTGTTTAGTAAGAATAGGTATAGTTCCTTTGCCTTGAACCTTGACTAAGGAATCATTTCCAAGTGTAATATCAGATGAGATTGATGAATCAATGCATGAAAGTAAATCTTTGTTACCTGTCATGTGATTGCTACATCCACTGTCCAGCAACCAGAGATCTTTAGGTTGTTCTTCAGACTTGTGACATGAGAGAAACATACCTTTTGAGGTTTCTCCCATATGATTTGACACATATGCTCTGCCTAAGAGATGATCTGCCTGCTTCTTCCGGCATTCAGATTCATAGTGCCCATATTTTTTGCAGTAATAGCATTGTATGCTTGATTTGACATTTGATCTTCTCCCTCTGCCTCTTTGAGGCTGAAAATTCTGATTTTGGTGTTGTTGTTTGTGACCTTGGAAATTTTGATGCTGGCTTTGTTGTCTGTTACCTCCATTCGAGTGTTGGTCACTTGTAGTACTCCCTCGTCCTTGGTGACCTCTGCCTCTTCCTCTACCTCTCCCTCTACTAAAGGAGAATTGAGTTTTGAAGGCATTGGTGATTGACTCATCTGTGAGATGTACTCTGGTGTCATGTGTCACCAAGGAACCGATTAATTCATCTGTTGAAAGACGTGACAGATCCTTGAATTCAAGGATTGCTGTAACAACCATTTTGAATTTCTTTTGTAAACTTCTGAGGAATTTCTCAACAATGTGTTGATCAGTGATGGCTTCACCAGACAATCTCATATGGTTCACGATTCCCATGACTCTGGTCATGAACTGATCCAAATTTTCAGACTCTGTCATTCTTAAAGTCTCGAATTGCATCCTCAAGGTCTATAGTTTTACTGTTTTGACCCTGTCATTTCCTTGGTAGGCTAATTTAAGGATGTCCCAAGCCTGTTTTGAAGTACCAGCGCCTGTGATTTTTGAGAAAATTGAATCATCCACAGAATTTTGAATCCAGAATTTATCTTTATTTTCTCTGTTCCTCTGAGTTGCCCGAGTAATTATCTGCTGGTTTGTCATGGCAGAAAGGTCTGTTGGATCTGGTTCCACATATCCAAGATCCACGGGATCCAATCACTCTTGTTCTTGCAAGAACGATCTCATTCGAAGAGACCAGAACTCATAGTTCTTTACAAGAAGAATTGGACCCTGAGTTGGTCCTAAATTGCTAGACGTCGCCATCTTTTAAAGAATTTAACAAAACAGAAAAAAAAAAATTGTTAGAAAATTTCATATTTACCTGTTTCTTGCACTTAAACCAGGTCTGCTAATTTCTTGCAGTGACTTCAGAGCTCTACAATTCAAGATTTCGTGAGTTTCGATTTCGTGAGTTTTGGATTCGCGATTCTGACTTCAGGACTTCATTATACGAGTCCTCTGAACTCTTGTCTCTCCAACTTCCGATCGTCGAAACGCCGAAGAGAGATTAATGACCTTGGATTGGCCTTTAGTCTCGGTTCAATGTGACCACGTGCCTAAATGTTAAAGTGATACTGGATTTTCACGAATCAAGGAATCGCAATGCCTTCGTCGGTTCTTTGTCCCTCAATTTTTCGAAATCCAAAATATCTTGGCGCTAACGCCTTTTCGGGATTTCACGTTTCGGGGCTTCGGCGGTTTTGCTGCGACGATCTTGGGTCCTTCAGACTCCCGGAGTGCGAAGTGCCGAAATTTTTCCTTGGACAATCAACGGTCCAGATCCTCTCGAGATTTTGCAACTTGTTATTTCGCGAGTTTTGAACTCTCGTCACGACGTTCTCCAAACCACGAACTCCAAAATGCCGAAATGAGATGGCGCTTGGATCTGCTGCCACCTGTCCTTTGATATGGATGGTCCGGATTCTTTCTCAAAATTTTCTTTTGAGTAATTTCTTGATTTCGAGATTTCGCGACTCAAGCACCTGATCTCGTGTCCTCTTGACCCCTTAAATACCTATACGTGGAATGTTGAAATGGCAAAGTGTCCTTCTCCTTTCGGAAAATATCCCAAAATCCTGGATTGCTGCCACATGTCTCCTCAAGATGGATGATCCTCCTACATTTTACAATTTCGTGACTTGCAACCCCAAATGACACAAATCCTCTGTCAACTTGAAACCCCGGTAGTCAAAATATCGACAGTTTCCTCGATCTCTGCCACGTGTCCCAACGAATAGACGGCTGTGATCTTTTCGGGATTTCATGATTTCGTGTATCAAGGTTTGGAGTGTAGTCTCCTTTGCTTGTCCAACTCCCGATTCCCGATTTTGCAATAGACTCAGATCAACGACTTACTATCTTTCTCGATCCAACGGTCCAGAATGACTTGGGATTTCGTGATTCACGAATTCTCATGGCATTCTTCTGACCTTTACACCCTGCGTGTCAGCGAAATGCCAAGATCTCGCCACGTGTCCTCCTTGATGGACGGTCCTAACGATTTTGTGACTTTGCAAGTCGAAATTTCTCCTGTGCACTCCAAAGGACTAAACCTCATGCACTTTCTCATGAATCCGATGGCTATCGGTCCTCTGCGCAAGATCTAACGGCTGTTATTCTTTCGCCTTTTCTATGCTCTCCTCATCCTTTTTGAACTAAATTTTCGCCTCCGATCTCTTCGCAGGACGAATATTACGGCAACGATTTCTCGTTCTTGGCTCCTCTGACATGTTCTTTGCTGCCTTTGCAAGGATTTTCTCCTACGGAAGAAAAATTCATGAATCTTTCAAAGATTTGAAATAATTTCACGAGTTCTTTGAAGCTTACTATTCTCTGCTACAATCTTTGACGGAGGAGAGATATTTCCCGAAATTCTTTAAACGATTCTGCCTCCTGCAGGAATCTTTCACGAATTTGAACGAATTTTTGAATTCTTTAAATGTGCTTGCCTCCTGCATCTCTTCTTCGTGAATCTTTGACGAATCTGTAATTGTTCACGAATCTTTAAGCTTTCTCCTTCCTCGATCTTTTGAACGTATAGCTCTCTGCTTCCTCTACAAGCTTCCTACGCTGATCTTTTGAGAGTATTACGGACAGCTTTCCAAGCCTTGTGAAAATTGTGTGTCGCGTGCTCTCGTGATCCGTGTATGCTCTGCGCTGTGAGGATCGTGTTGCTCTCCATCCTATGCGAAGAGGCTTACTACTATAGCTCTGATACCATGATAAATTGTGAAGCAAGAAATGCAGAGAGAAAATAACAGAGTAGAAAATAGTATTCAATATAATGAGAATGTAAGGGAAAATTACAATGAGAAGAGTTAACGAAGAAGTTAAGTGCAAAAGGAAAATAGCTGAGCTAAATAGGCTCAAGCAAATCAAGAAAAGAAAGTACAGTTGGCCAGGACAGTTGGCAGTGTACAGTCAGCCTGTTGAGGTTACATTATATTTAACAGATCCCAAGTCAAATGCTCACTTCTCTTTGGCAACGACAAAGAGAGGTTCTTGAGCCACGGGTCCAAGAATCTCTCAAGTCTGTGACTTCCAATCAATATGACGACTACCGAATATAACGACGCTTTAACAATACAGTCAGTGGTTTTATTGTTTCAAAGCAGTGATGGCCTCCCTTTCATAACAATTTTTTTTTCTTGCTTACTCCTTCAAAACCCTTGTGGTTGTACCCACAGTATAGCACATGTGGCTACTCTATCCTTCTCCTTTGACTTTGGCTCCCTCACATCAACCAGGGGATCTCATACATCAATTTGGTGTCTGGCTTGGCAGTGACCTTAAAAAAAAATGGATAAACAGATAGAATGGTCCCACCATACCTAGCAACTACTCACTCGCAACCAATCTACTTTCACTTACATTAATCCACTACTCTACTCTTTGCATATTTCTAGGCCCTCTCATAAGGGATTCAAGTTGAGTCTGATATTAAAATGGGAGAGTAGAGTATTACACATCAACAATGCATAAAATGCTATATTGAATTAATGTAAAGATATATATAAATACAACAAGCTGTCTTAAGATAGACAAACTACGTTGATCATACAATCACCCACTTGAGTGAATATCTCAAATCTCAACTTGTAACAACCCAAATTGATTAATTTTATCATATTTTTTGTAATTAATTATTAAATATATTAATAAGTCTTTTATTATTTTATTATTAAAAGGTGGCTGAAGTAATTAATGGGGAGATAAGGTTGTTGGGAATTAATGAGGGGGATTTGAGAGAGGAGGATAAGAAAGAAGGGGAGGACTTGGAAGAGGGAGCTTATTTCTGTTTGAGGATTTCTGAATTTCTATGGGGGAGAGGAGGATGAGGAAATTGGAGAAATGGTTTTTGGGGAACTTTCACAGGGCATTGCTGTTGCTGGGAATTTTGGGCTCAGGAACCAGGAAACTGCAAGGATTCCTGGAGCTAGGGAGTCAGAGAGGTTGTTCCTAGTTCGTTGGGAGGTTAATATTCAGTCGGGGCAAGAACATGAACAGGATTAGACATAAAATGGACTAGATAACCAACCTGCAGGTGGAGGTATGTATTATGATGTTGTTATCATTATGCTTCTATGTTGTTGTTATTATGCTATTGATGTTGTTCTCATTATGTTGTTATCATCAATATGTTGTTATTTATTTTTGGTATAAGGAAATAATGAAAGAAATTATAAAATAAATTCAGTAGGATATTTTAGAAAACCTTTATTTATTTTGAATCCTGAAAAAATAACTAGGCTCTACATATGGTATCAGAGCCCGGTTTCAAAACTAAAACCTGGGCTTGAACACCCACGACAGGATTTTGTCTTTGTTCCAACATGGTCAACAACCTCTGCCCACTTTTCATACATTTCACATTTCATCTCCCTTACAATTTGTCATACCTGTAAGAGCAATCTCTCTTCATCTCCAGTTTATTACATGCTCAGACATTAGAATATGCCAACTTCACTTTTCCCTTACGAGTAGTATAATTTGATAGGCCAAGATAATAGCATAGCTCGTCTTCAGATGCAGCATATGGAATATCAATCTTGTTTCCTAAAAATCAAGAAAGGCACATTTGTCAAAGAATCAGAAAGTAAAGCATCAAGCTTTTTTTTTTACTCTACAAATCTCTCTTTATCTGCAACATCGACCAAATAGACCACAACATCCACCTTGGCATAATAGTCTTTCCAGACTCTTCTAGCAATTTGATGACCGCCAAGATCAAAATCCTTAAACTTGATCTTACCAATACTCAGTTCCTCGGATGTAGGATACTGAGTAGGTTGATGTTGGACGAACCTCTCATCTTTCAAACATATGCAACAAGGTAGTCTTGCCTGCATTATCTAGGCCAAGAAAAAGAATCTTGGCCTCTTTCTGCCACAGGCCTAGAGTGGCAAGAATATCGTAAAACCAATCAAATAGAAACATCTTCGAGCCTTCCCATAGCTTCTTACCAGAACCTGGATTTCAGTACTTCAAGGCCGAAAACGATCCTAAAAGCTCAGGGTCTAGAATTGCAAAGACCCTGAGTAAATAGCCCGGTTCCAAGAATGAAAAACCCACAATGGATTTGTCCCTGGAGCTTCTAGTCACAGAGGATTTCTGCTCTAAAATCCTGAGAAAAAGGCATTGTGAAAAAGCTTCCTTTGAAACAATAAAGCTCCACTTTGATCTAGTCTATAGGCATATTGTGCAAATGCTCCAAAGATAACTTTCCCCGCTCTTTCAACAGGGTGTCTAAAATGTTTCGGATTGTATAAGATTTTATTTTGGATAAGCCACCACACCTAATGACATTTTCTACAACCTTTGAATCTGCCTTGAGGACTTCCTCCCAACTTTGGAATATGGCCTTAAGTAAAGCGAAAGCTCATCTCAAATTTGCCTGAGTGGTATTCTGTGACAACAGGGTGCTTATCAAAGAGTCCAACATTGTTTCTTTCATTTCAGAAGGGGAAACCGAATGAATAGTCTCATATTCCTGTTTCTCAAAGCAGGAAATCCTTCCATTGCTAGTTTCAACCTTCACACTTTTTGCCCCATTTTTCTGATCCAAAATCAACAGGTGTCGCCGTGTAGTTGCTACTACCACAACTTTATCATATAATATTGGCCTAAAGCTGGCAAATTATTTTTGAAAAACGTGCAAGTCGAGCAGCTGGTCTCTGATTCCTCTACATTCTTCAGGAGTGGGTCAGGTAAAATTAGGGTAAGGCCCTTATTTTCAATCATAAGGCTTATTTCCTCCGAATCTATGCGAAACTCCAACCTTGGACTTTATGAACACACAGGATTCTCGCTACCCTCTCTAAGATTCTAAGCATTTCGTAGCAATTTGATTGGATAAGTACTTTTCAGTGAGATTTTCTTCCAAATCCATTCTGACTTTCGAACTATAACTCTATTTCCTCGCCAATCATTTTATTGCGATTCTGGACAAAAAGAGAGCCATTTTGGAAAAACTTTGGGTCCGAAGGCCCAATCTCCAAGTGTTCCAGCCAAAGTCCACGAGTTATCACAAAAAACACCAACTGCCAACATGTCATAAGTTGAGGCCCGAGACCAAGTGTGAAAGCCAAGAGAGGCACCCACATGGGGCGCCAAGAGTGCTCAATGTTTTGAAGGACAAACAAGAAGGTCGAAGGGGATTTTTCTCTAAGTTTTTCCGTTCAGCAATGGCGGACTACAGTGATGCCTTCATGCACAACAAAGATGCGGCAGTTCAAGTGCGAACGAAGGCCCAAAATCGAGCCACAGTTCTGTAGTTAATACCGATAGGGCAAAGTCACCCAATATGTATTACTAGCAAGCTATTGAAGCTTTTTCAGCCATGACCTCCCCTTAAATATAAGCCACCACCAGCACCAAACCATGAGGAGAAGACCCCACAGGGCATAGGTCCATGCGCTACGCATGGCCAAACTGTAGAGATAAATTAGATGAGGAAGTGTTAGATTTAGGGTTAGATTTTATTTATTTATTTAATTATCTATTTTTTATTTTCTTTATTTATTTAATTTAATTGTTATAATAGAAAAATAAAATAGTATGAATGATTATATCTATGTATCAAATTTAAAAGGGTGTAATAGCTTTATAAAACATTTTTACTCACTATATGGGGTTTTGGGTGTAAAGTAATATAACAAATAGTTCTAAATATAACAAGAAATATATAAGGTATTGAAATAAGGATAGGGTTATTGTGTATTGGAATTCGTTGGGTGATACGAAAACATGTAAATATAGTAAAAATAATAAAAACAGAATGGATTTTAACACAAATATAAAATTTGGTTATTTAAATTAATAGTTATATGATAAAATTGTCCTGGATGGGGTGATTATTGGTTGTGGAGCCTGATTATCTTCCTATTTCAGAGGTCCTTGCTTTCAGTCGTGTTTATACCCCATGAAGTATTTACACCCTAGAAGTATGTACACTC